>JANWGL010001112.1:0-19901 GCA_025200755.1 Ceratobasidium sp. C01
CGAGCCAGAGACGATGCGCCGACCATCTTTTGAGACCGCTATCGCATAAACCCTTGCAGGATGTGATATGCAACGCAGCCAGGGCGACCAATCCTTCTCTCCACCTCTCGTAATATGAAGTGTGTTTTGAAATGAGCCGCGTAGATATTGGATCAATGCCGTGCGTGTGGGGCAGAACGCTAACGCCGACACATATAGATGGGGGGTGCTTGTCGAAATTGGATCATAGAAAGCCATGACGAAACGGTGTATGTCTCTTGCGCATCGGTATACCTCACCCATGTCCTAACATAGTACCAAATCCTTAGCAATTAGTGTCACATCTACGTGAGGTAAGCATCGTTCGCTTACCTGGTACCACTTCGAAAACTCTAGAGCACTAATAATTGCTATATCAAGCTTTCCGAGTAGACTAAGCGCTTCGATCCAGAACAACACCGTCGGTTGCAGCAAAAACGCTCTCAACAGATCTTCATGCGCTCCCCGTTGAGATTCCATCAGGTGGCTAGTCCAAAAAAGGCAGCTGTAGCGGAGATGAAGGCTGATTGCCGAGTCGACCCGCGCGTTTAAGTTTGGGACTTGGCTGTTGGGTATATGCGATGTTTCTAGTCCACAGATGTTGAACCGAAGTTCAGATATCATCGTCTGCATGCAGCAACGCGCAAAGTCGGTATTCTGCCGCGCGAGGTCTACGCAAAATTGTTTCGATCGAGATGGGGAAGTCATGAAATCGGTGAACGAGTGATGATAAACTCGTACCACCCCGCCTTGTGCGTGGTCTGTGTATAGTACTGATCCCAGGCTATCCACCACAGCCTGTAGTACGCTCCGATCGATTCTTTTACCGAGCAGGTCGCTTAGGCTGGCTACCGACAGGGGTGTTCTGGTCGAGGATACGATTATAATCCCCAGACACGCTCGAACATATTCAATGTTGTCCGCACTACCGTCTCCCAGGCTAGTTTCGATTGCAGTGGTGTACAGAGTGTCAAGTGGGCTAGCTGTTTGACTTCGCTCGACAACTAAATTAAAGCGTTCTCTTGGGTTGTAGCCGCCTAGTATAAGGTCGCACGCAGTCTTCGCCCAGATGAACAGCCCATCGGCCCGTTCGGTCAAGACACGGGTGGCATCAGGAGGAAGATCTATTGGCTTGGTTCCGGCAACCATGCGGTGTTGGATGAACAACTCGATGTCATTCACAGCATTGTAATCGTACACGTTCCGTCGAGTAACCCCAGTTATCATATGGTCGTTGAAAAATGATTGGATGTCCGAGTCCGGTCGACTCGTGATAACAACCTTTAACCAAGGAACCAGCAGTGACATTCGGTAGAGGCACGCAAGCAACTGACGACGAGTTTCGGTCGTTCCACATTCATCCAGCGCATCGACGATCAAGACTAGATTGGCAGGGAGGAAGACTTGGGGTGAAGCCTCTAGGGGAGCTTTGACGAGGTTGTCGTATTGCATCTGGAGGGGAGAGCTACACAATCCGGGGTCTGCTCGAACTGCCTCGGCTACGGACCTGGCGTATTCCGAATGTCGAGAAGCCAGGCCATGGATGAGGGTCGTGAGAACACGCTGAGGGTCACGGCGCTCTGGGCTGTCGCGCTTGCAGAAGAACCCGGCCGCCAACATCTTCCTCCCATCGAGCTTCTGGCAGACGGAGGTTGCAATCGAGCTTTTTCCAAGACCCGCCTGGCCGTACACCCAGAGTAGGCGATCGGATGTATCCCGCTGTTGAGACCAATCCTCAATTTTCTGTATTATGTCGGCACGTGTTCCGGGCAGACAGGCACGCTCAGAATCGAATCGGGCAGATCCAACCGGTTTGAGCTCGTTGAGCAAGGCGCGTTGCGCTTTAAATAGTCGTCGCAGATTGAGATAGAGTCAACAATCCAGATAGAGGGGCTTACCGTTTGTAAGTAAAACTTCATGAACTTCACCCACTATCTCGAAGGCCTCGACGCCCACATCTCGACCAAAATCTTTCTCGAGACTCTGAAGCTTATTCAGCACATCGTCCACTTGGTCCTGGGCATTCGAGCCCACAACGGCGCGCAAGCGCTCGACTACAAATTCTTTAGGTCAGTACACGTCTTACGAGTCGTGCGTAGGCGCTCACCCGCCCCCCCATCTGACTTATATTTAGCAACGAAATTTGAAGCATCTTCAATCAGGTTCAGCATAGTCGCCACGGTATTCTTCAACTGAGGTGATCTTGCTGCCTTCCCAACACGCTCAACAGTAGGGAGCAGGTTTGCCACACCGAGGATAAGTTTCTCCACGTTGGCGTCGCACTGCTCTTGCTTTTTGAGAGTCTGCGGCATAAACCCAAGATATAAATCGCCACATCCGCAACTCGAAGCGCAGCCACCCACCTCCCACGCTACATTAAATGCACCAAACGCCAACTTCGCTGCCGGGTGTAACTAGCAGGTACGAGTACAGTTAATAAAACTTCCTAGGGGATATCGCAGATCGGACTTACCTCTGATACGACTCCACCAACGTCCAGAATCGTCTGGAGCACGTCTCGAGTCGGACCAAGCTTTTCCAGCAGCCTCGTCTTCTTCTCTTTCGCCTGTGCTTCGGCGAGAGCAGTAGCGGGTGCTTGTTTGGCCTAAAGACAGATATTTCAATTCGAGTGCTATCATTTGGTCCAAATCAACCCACTATTTCGGCCGTCGGGAATGAGATCTTGGCGGTGAATTGCCTGGTGTCGAAATCTGGTTTGGGTCAATATGATCAGCAGGATGCTGCGTTCAAAGTAAAGAGGCGCACCAAAACTAGCCTCGGTCTGGTCCACCACCGTCGATATCGTGTATTCCAAAGTCCCGACTCGTTTGGTGTTGAAAGTGTGTTTCTCGTACACCCGAATCTCCACACGAGAGTTCGAGTGAGTGTCGCTATAGGTCAGGATACAATAATTAATAAGAAGATCGCGTTGTGTATATGAGGATATCGAACCAGAATCGTGCTTCATTCCAGGATAGCGTAGTACCTCGCTTGATGGGCGGAAGTCGGTGAACCTCATGTCCGTCAACTAGGATCTTCAAAGTGATATCATAGTTTGAAGTCGATGGTTCGAGCTTGATACCTGAACGAATGGGGTCAAGGGTTGCATTGGGACATGTTTAATGTGATACGAACTTTGGATACGGTGCCGGAATATGCCTTGGGATCCTCCAGGAGTAGGAGAAGCCATGGTTAAGAATAGCTAGCGTCACGAAGCAAGGTATGAGGTGGTGGTGGTAGCTTGGTGAATCGAGAGCACCCTAGGGCGACCGTTGAGCTTGATGAGGAATGCGGCGCTTGTAGCCGAGAACGACGAGGCACAGGTGAGGCAACACTGATATATATATACCCAGTTAGGCGTGTATCTCGGGAACGTGCAAGGTGAATTTGAATTTTAAGTAAATTGTCACGTGAGACCTGGCATTTGCCTGCTTTGTCGAATCACACTCTCCACACCATTCTCCCTCTTGATATTACGTTATCCTCCACCGTTCCTACTGTCTGTAACACGGTCCGCGAACGATAGACGTGCAATGTTATATTATTGGAGCCAACAGAATCGGCCATCGAGTGAGATGCGCAGTTATCTAAAGACTGTCGCACCGTTCGCCGCCAGCCCATCCGCGAGGCGTACCAGGTAAACCTCTTTGTGGACGAGCGGTATTAGGAGGTGTTACTGTAGTTACGTGAAAACGGTTAGGTATCTACGGCCGAAATGATTCAACGCCGTGTGCACATGAAGGAAGGAAAGAAAATAGAATTGCGCACTTACCATTGACTTTCTCCCTTCCGGGTTTCTGGAAACTCGCCCGTTGGACTTCCGCGACCTTGGTGCTCATCACTACGCATAACGGTGAAATATTTCGTTCCCAGGGAAGCCTATAACTCGCAAAATCAACACCATCCTCAATTTTCACCTGACATGAGCCGACGGACGCACCTTCAATATTTGATCAATCATAGGTCTAAGGTATAGACCCAACCGTTGGTCCGCTCGTCTAACATGAGATATCTCAACCCACGCAACGAGAACTCCTTTGTATTTTCGAGACGATCGATCAAACGACTGGAACGAGCGGCGTGAGTATTGGGTTCGGCCGAGCACAACAGGGAAGATACATGCGGTTGCCCAACGCGATACTCTGACTTGTCATGAAAACGTCTCCAACGATAGCCGCACACCTCACGCCGATCGCCGACCCCAGCACCTCGAAATATTGCACGACCCAGCACGCTAGTTCGCTATCCCACAGCCCGTTCACTCCTAATCGGAAATATAAACACAATGTGACGCACTGAGTCGGAGCCAGAACGCGCCACGAGTCCATCGGGCTCGTCCACAGCTTTTGTAGGATCGGCGGGGCAAACACTGCTGTTTTGACCGAGCCCTGTACGCCCAATTATTTCGAGAGCCCAATGTAAATAGGCAAGATGGCTTACAGTTTCTGTAACACCCAAAATGTCGTTCCCTCAACGCATGCGGAACAAGGCCGAATTGGATCTCCGTTGGGTTCGTTTAGCCGGCTAGTCTGAGCGCGTCGAGCAAAGGTGCGACCAAACCGGGAGAATCAAAACTGGCCGGGGCAGGGTTGGTAGAACTAGAAGTTGTGGACACGGCTAGTTCAAATAGAGACGACACTTGCGCGGATTCCAGCACCGAGCTGAGCTGTATTGGCCGCTTTCACTATTGGACCCGGGACCCTCTTCTTCGCTCCTCCTAATTTCTGCCCCATACTCTCGTTCCACGCCAAAAGCCACAGGAGCAAGAGTAGGTTTCTTGGTATGCTTTGCTCTTGTCAGCCTTGGCTCCCTGCTTCATTTGAATACGCGAGCTCGAAGCGTTGTCATGTAACCAGATGTCGTCATAGGAAGAGCACAAGAATAGACCGCTAGAACCATTATTTCCTAGGTAGTAGATATTTACTAGACCCAGGAGCTCGAATTGCCTCGCCAAGTGAAGGCCACGAGAAGTTGCGCGGTGATGAGTGATGCCCCAACAAGGTTTGCATCCGGATCACGGAACTCGGATCCGCACTGATCGGCGCTAAGCAATACCCGAGCGAACCATATTCGTAGATCATTACGCTCAAATACAGCTCCAAACACATTTGGTTGGTTATTGCACAGGGTGAGTTCGAATTCAGATATTAGTATGCAAGTCGACATAGGTGCGAACAGTCGGTAGCCTTCACCAATGTATATTACGGGTCAGCCGAACAGAAACATGGCTCCGAATCAAGATCAGGTAGACTGGAGAACTCGAGCGTGTACTTGCGAACAGAAACCGTTCGATTCATTCCAAATGAATGGAAGATCACCGCACCTACAGACCGGCAGAATGTCACCCGCATTCCCTATGAATGCGGACTTTTCACCCCACTCGAGCTCGAAATCACCGTTACCTTAGACGTTGAAGAAATCCTCTCGAATATACGTTCCGTTACTTGGTCTAGCTTCCAGGTGACGACAACATTATAAACGCGCCGTGGTCGCACACCAAACGGCGGGTATGTTGTCTCGCGCCGCCTATTACAGCCTTCGCCAAGCAGATTGAAGTCACGCGCTTGAAAGACAAACTGCTTGACCGACATTGTTATAAAAAGGGTTTTGACCTATGCAGTCGAGATGGATAAGTACTTAGCGGACAGCAGGAAACCAGGAGGTCCTCCGCACAGTTTGCAGATAGTTCTGAAGAAACAGTTCACGATAAAAAGGCTTGAAACCATTAACGGCGAGTACCTGTGAATCTTGGCCTGATTTGAGCACACGACTTAGATCTCCGTCAGGTTACGCTGTCAATATCGGAGACTTTACGACACAAGACTGTGTACTCGTAGAGATACTCCACGAACTCTACGCCGTTCCGTTTGTTCGAACCAAAGTTCCACAAAACCTAAAGCTGTGGTAAACTACTTTATAATTCCCCTATACTTGATAATGACACGCGGGCAGCGAGCCGAGACATTCAATCACCTGTTCGAACGAACTGCAAAATCATATAATCTCTCGCTTACCTCTAGCAACTCATCGGGTGGAGAGGGTGCCCTGACCCCACTGCGTAGAAGTGCACTTGGGGTAGGGACAAACACCTCGAAGTCATGTTAGGTCTTCAGGTCTGTGCGCGTTCCTACCGCGATATGCGAAATCTACGACTTTCGAGCGTCGTACTAACGGCTTACTTACTAAGGAATGCGAAACTCCTTTGATGAGCAGGAAACTCTCGCGAACGTTTTGTACCAATGCCCAGCCCTCTATCGAGACCAAAGTTATTCACTAAGGTAGATTTTCAGAACCTGGTATACATGGACTCAACTAAGAGCTCCATTTACTGGGCGTGATTGATGCGCGTCCATGGACACTCTGCAAAAACGAGAAAAGCTCTCGGTGCTCCAGAGAGCTGCGGAAGGGGGGGTAGTGGCTCCCGGCCTCGTAAGCGCCCGGCTCTGTGGGGAGATATGACCCCAAATTTTGGGGCGTTTTCTCTAATTTTTACTTCGTTGGGATTTTCCATCCCATTTTTCGTGTTTTGGGATGTCCTAAAAAGTGGTACGTTTCATCCTAACTCATTTTTGTTTCCTTTTTGCTATGTTGACGTACTAATTTTTAGGATGTATGCGTGGTAAAAATCCACATGCTGCTTTCAGTACGGAAACGGGTGAAAACCCCTACTTTAGCTTCATCGACCAAGGTAAAACCTGTTGAAACATCCTATGATTCAAACCAAAAATTAGCGAGATACGTAGTAAAAGCAATCGCTTTTCTAACTTCGAAAGATGGGAACCAAATGTGTGATTACTAAAAGTTCCCATACAACGTACCCAAAATGTAGTAAGAACATGCTGTAAATGAGGATGAATAGCAATGAAATAAAGGGTAAGAATATGCTGAATGCAAGCGCTCGAGATTCATGTGACCGAAGAGCCTGTTGTGAAAGTTAGTATGGAACTGTCTATAAATCGTGCAAAGAGGTTCGGGAAAAGTGTGTCAAAAGGGGGGAAAAGGTTGTTCGCTGTGTCCATAGAAGTGTTTAGTAAGTACGCGGGTTGGAAAATAGGATGAAGTCAGTCAAAAAATTGAGGGATTGAACCCAATAATCTCCGAGCTACTGAACGAACGTCGAACTAGTTGTCGTTTGTTCTGCAAACAAAAATGGTCAGTAACACGCGACGGAGATATAGGTGTTAGTGAATGGAGTATGTACGCACTATTCCTCTTCGTCCGAATCCGCCTCTTCCTCCACCTCCTGTGCGCCATCGAGCATATCGAGCCGGCCAACGACCGTTGTACGATCAAGAATGTACGAGGTGCCGTTCGGAATAGTTAAACGCCCGATGAGACAATCGATGTCCCGAGCGTCGATAATTTCGTACGCCGCGAGTTTCTCGGAGTTGAGCTTGTACTGGAGTAACTCACCCCGGGACACCCATTTAAACGCAGGAAACGGGGAGATAATCGCAAGGATTAAGGGTGCGTCGAAAGGGGAGGAAGGGCGAGTCTCAGCGCGTTCGGAAAGTGCCTCAAGCAGGCCGAGGGGTATAACGACGAATAATTCCACCCGACCATAGCTGACAACCGGCTCATCAACCACCTTAGCACGTACATGAGACCAATCCCACCTGCTAAGCCACGAATTGAACTGTTAAAATATGTGTTAGCCACGCAAGGGATTAGTGGTATGAGTGCGCGTGAGCTCACCTTAACATATGACGCATCGCGTGTGCCTAGGTTGGCACTGAGTTTGTTCCCCCGTATGAGATCTGCGCCAGCCTTGGTGGTTGTTTGCTGCATCCGGCCCCACAATTCGAGTTTTTCCGTATTGAGCACGTCGCGTACTGCCCGTCTGTCGACTCCGATGTAAGCACTCAAGTGCTCGGTCACCTTCCAGTGATACTCCTCAGGCAATAGAGTAAAGCGCCGAGGTGCCGCGAAAACGAGGCGCGGGTATTTGTGATACCGAGTGCCTGTTGCAACATTTGTGTCGCGATCCTTCAGGTTGAGCACTTTGGTGAGTCCGTAGAGCAGCTTGATTTGGGAGAGCTGAGAAATATGCAAGACGCGTCGATCGAGACTAGAGTAGGGGTAGCGCCGGCTCTTCTGGGCTCGAGCGAGCGCACCACAGAACCGCTCCATCGGAAATGCCCAGTAACACCAAACAGGACCCATCATCGCGATATCGTCGGCAATGTGGAGGAGGGAGTGGATCGGGAGGGTGCAGACTTGGAGGCGTTCGGGTCTCTTACGATAATATAAACTGGATAATAATAATAATAATTAGTCAACACAATATCTGATCAGTGCCAAGTGAAATACTTACTCCTCGTAATCAGAAACCCATTTTGCGAAATCCTTGCGGACTTCTCGCAATGTATCCCGCGTGATCGAATACGAGAGACACTTGCAGATCAAGTGGACGAGCCGCATGAAATGGTGGTAGTAGCGCTCATTCCCGCGGTCAAAGCTGTTGTGAAGCAGGGCAGGCGCGAGGAGAGTCGTGAAGAGGAGGGTGCTTTCGGCAGTCGTTTCGCGGTTCTCCGCGAGGTTAGGAATGCGACACCCGAAGGCTGAGGGAATAGCATCGCCACTCTCAGCACACGCCTTGCCGATTTTCTTCCAAACACGGGGTTCAAATATGTAACCTTCGCTCCCGGTTCCAAGATTCTGAAAGCGATTTGATCGAGTCCACAGATCGAGGAGCGTTGGGATAACATTTTGAAAGATGGCGTGCATGAAATCATGGGGGAAGGAACCGGGGAAATCAATACCGGGCACAGCGGCAAGAGGGGAGAGATGGTGGATTCCGTGGTCACGAGCGCGGATCCCTTCGTGTGCATCGTTGTCGGCGTCTTCGACGTGAATCGCGTGTTGTATAAACTCGTGGTGCGTGCGAAGGGGTAGGTTGAGTGGATCGTAGGCGGCTCGTTCAATTGGATCGGTGGCAAACGGGCGAGACAGTGGGGTGTAGTGGGTATGGTTGGTATCACTGAGACCGGCAGACACGCCAACGATTTGACACGCGCGGCACGGGGACTTCCCATTGTGCCCCTTCATGCACATCATCTTCGCCACGGCAGGCATGTCCCCAAAGCATGCAAGTAGGTACGCACGGAGACAAAAGCCCTCCATTGTCTCGCCGTTGTAAGCGGGGACACCTCGCGCGAGATCCTGAAGCTCATCGATCAAAGGTTGAAGGAATGTGTCGATTTCTCTAGGTGAATGGGGCCCCGGAATAATGCCAAGGCACAATATATGTTCGAGTTGGAATCGGATCGAAGGCGGGAGGTTATAGTTGAATAAAATGAGTGGCCAGCAGGATTGTGTGCGGGATTTGAACGGCCCAAAGCCATCGGTGGATAACCCAAGTGCGATGTCGGTTGGTGAGGAGAAATACGTGTGGTCAAGGGTTTCGGCAGCAACAGTAACGTTTTCCCTGCGTAACCGATTGTAATGTCGACCGTCGAATATGTCGTGGATCTCGCCTGGTATTCGTTTGCGCCGAGCACGATATCCAAGATTCTTCACCATTTCGGGGTCGCGAAAAAGGTTTCGGAGGCGTGGTATGATGGGGAGATAATGGAATACACAGCGAGGTCGTCGATGGGGGTGGTCTTGGTCGATTGGATGGTATCTTGGTGCATTACAGTGCGGACAAGTCTCTTCGTCCTTGTAGATCCCAGTGTACGCCACACAGCTACGAGTGCAGCAATGGATGACGATCCCTTGAATACCAGAGAGTCGAGCGACGCGCGCACGGATCTGATCCTCTGTTGGCATGTCCCCTAGACGAGTTGGGAAGGCGCGAGGGAGCTTCGAGAACGCGCGGCCACTAATGTCGGTATCGACCTTGTAGTTAAATCCCTCAATCACGAGGCGGTCGCCCTCCGAAAGCTCAAATCCTAAGGTTAATATTAAGATTAGCACTTTAATCATTAAGAAATTGGGTAGGTACTAACCTCCTTCACGCGCAAATTCAGCATGAATTTCTTGCGCAAGGTACTCTTCAGCAGTTAAACCGTGATGCCAATCTTCGGTCTCCTCGATCGTTGATGTCGCGTATGGATCCGAATCATAAGGGTGAGAGGGTGGTGGGGTGGGGGATCTGAATGGACTCGATGGACCGGCACCAGGAGTGTCGTGAGAGAAGTCGGGATGGGTGAAGGATGGGGGCGCGTTTCTAGATGGGGTTGGGTTGACATCGCGTGGGTTGACATCGCGCCTTGAAGGCCCAGGGCGGAGGGGAGGAGGTGAACGGTTGCGGGGTAGGTGTGGGCCTCGGCGGCGCGACTGAGAGGAGGCTAGGGTGGAGGCGCGTCGAGAGTTCGGCTGAGTGCAGAATTCGTAGTCCGAGCGCACAATAGCATTCACAGCTAGGTGGATTCGAGTGGCTTGACGCTGGGCCTTCGTACACCCACTGCGCAGATGTCGGCGGACCGTACTACAAGACAGCCGTTTCCCGCACTTTGTACATACACGTTTCGTCAATCGCGACATCTATTGAATAGAGAAATTAGCAACATAAATCGATAAAAACAGGGAAACAAAAGTTAAATGAACGTACCTAGGATTGTGTGAGAAGTGGGGGCCTTGGCGGGGGGTAGGGGGGGGCGACATCGCCATATTTGTTGGGTACCGTGCTTTTAAATAGTCACATAATAAGCACGATTTCAGACAAGAAAAATCGAATAAATTACTTACGAATGTGCCGTGCTCTAGTGTGCGCTCGGCCAGTGTTTGCTTTCGGCACTATGGAACGTGGAGGTACGAGGGCAAGTGGCGCGATCGTACACACAATGACGCACCACCCCTGACGAATCGAGCACGCAAACAAATTCCTGTGAAAGTGGGCGATCGTGGAGGCGAATTGCCTCCACGATCGCCAGAGTCTCCAGCTAGCTAAAAGATACATTACGTTAATATAGTACGAACATTAATAACACACATACAAAGACTTATCTTTTGACAATGCGTAAGTGTTAATGCACCGAGCGAGCATAAAAGTAGAAGCACAAGTGTGATAAGACTATAAGGGAGAGGCCGTTAGAATCAACGTAACACAGCAAAAGAAAATAGATTAAAACTTGCCTCAAAGCGCACCCAAGCTCCCTCGGCTGGACTAGTGGCCGTCTGATAGCTTTTGGTTGCTGGGCTGCAAGTGATAAATTGAGAAAAAGCAAGTCGGCCGTACTAAAACGTGCCGAGAACATGTCAAAGTGGAGCATAAACGTAGGGAATTGGGTGAGAGAAGTGTCGGTGGCGGGGCGGAGGGCGTTCGCGCCGTCGTGGTTGCGATTGAGAATTGATGGAAGTAATTCACGTGACTGATTGCTCCACCCGATCCTCGGGCAAGCACCGCCTGACGTCACAGATTGAATTTGAATATGGTGAATGGCTCGCCACAACTTGATTTTCGCCACCACCGAACATGATGTGCCGAATGCACTTAAACGATGCTCCCGCCCTTCCCCGCCTCCGTATCCCCCATTCTTGCTCTTGCATACTTACACACTCCTCGTCAACACCATATCCCTTTTTTTTCTGAACTTGATCTATTTTTCCTCGCCATGGCTCCAAATCGACCTTCAAAAGGCAAGGGGAAGGCCTCCGACCGTGGCGATGGCGGCGACAAACGACGCAAGAACAACTCTCGTGAGGAAGATGCAGTCGCCGCGCAAAAGGCCCTCCACGCCGCCATCATGAAGAAGAGGCGCAAGCTTACCGACAAAATCGACAAGCTCCCAAGGGTTAAGTACCCGGGTGAGAGCTCGGACCTCGAAAACGACAACATCGATATAGACGATGACGAGGACGAGGAGGACGACAGTGATGACAACACCGTCGACCTGCGCGCAGTCGCACGTCTGTACAGTACGTTTTATATTATTGAACTCTTATAAATTGCTAACAACTCTTGCATAGCAGAGTCGAACGAGGCCTTGATGGCCGAGGTGGCTGAGCTACGTGCCCAAGTTAACCAGCGCGAGCAGCATGACGCAATGGCTACTGCTGGCGCCTCTGGCTCTGGCACCCACGCGTCCGCCCCTGCTCCAGCTAACGTCCCTGACCCCAACGCCACGCTCATCCCGCAGCCCGGGAAGAAGGCCAACGTTACGATCGAGTCGCTCCGCGACTCGATGGGTCTTTCCAACGACAATCGCTTACAGCGATGGCTCGAAATCCGGGTACGCTCGTCTCAAGTTTGTTCACGTATTGATTATTCAACTAACCACTGACCCAGGGGATTATTCGCGATCTAATTGCTCGAGCAGGCCTTAATCTTAACTTGCCTTGGAAACAGCAAGATAAGATACAGCTTGGTACACTTTACGGGATGGTACGTACTTGTCATTTGGGTATGCATATACTTATTCGTTTTTGCAGGTTCGGAGGCGCGTTCCCGAGCTCGAGCACTTCGTTAGCAATTGGGGCGCCGAATATCTTGTCCAAGAAACGTTCAACCACCGTCGCGGCCATCGTTTGAACCTCCAGCGACGCCGGCAGCTGGGTACGACAGGAAATGGTAAGTAATCCCACACGTTGACTCTGTATTCATGAATTGACTATTTGAATGGAGGCCATGCTGCGCCCGATGCAGGATCGCCGCCTCCACCAGGTCCTGCATCGACCCCATCAACCCCTGCACCAGCGCCATCAAGTCCTACGCCGGCGCCGCAAAGTCCTGCGCCGGCTCCGCCGCCCGCCCCTCGTCAACCCACCCGTATCACCCCGTTCTCCACTCCTCCCAGCTCCCCCACGCATATCGGCAACAACCCGCCTGCCCAGACCGACCCAGCCACGCCCGCTAGCGCCCAGCGTGCGCCCAACATCGGCTCTCCGAGCCGCCGTGCTAGCCGAGGTCAAGCTGCCGCCACGCCTGCCTCTGATCGCCTGCTTCGTTCGAAGGCTGCCGCTGCCGCCAGCGCGCAGAGCAGGGCCCCTGGCCGCAAGAAACCGAGTGCCAAGCCTAAGGGTAACAGCAAGAGGAAGGGGAATGGAAAGGGGAAGGAAAAAGCGCGCGAGGAGGACAATGACGAGGGCAGCGAGGGTGACAATGAAGGCGAGTAGGCCGCACGCTGATGACGAATGGCCCACGCACCGAGAACAAATGGCCCGCGTGCCGCTTTTTTCTTGACACCGGACACCCTATTTTTTCGCCTCGTTCATACTAAATTTGCTGTTTTTTTTTGACACTGTATCGCCCAATTTTGCCGTCTCCTTTATACTGAAATGTAATATGATTTTTCTCTTCAATGAATGCCAAGTTTTGTCCGAATTCGTAGCAATAATTCGCGCGCGTTTCAGCACGTTTCAGCCTGCATTTTGACATCCAACAAGTCCAACGTTTCGACCCAAAGAATGCAACAAAATATACTCAAAAGATATCTTGAAAGTTCGTCTAAAACATGTACAATTATGCGATAAATTTGTCCCAAAAAAACATGTAGAAATGAGCTAAAATTTCCGAGAAGATGAAACGCACCAACATCCCAAAAAGGATACAAAAAAAGACCCCAAAAACGACGCCCTAAAAGTTAGTATACCACGTCCCAAAAGTTAGTAAATGCGAACCCAAAAATCGGGTCAATACCGAGGGATTCCCGCGCCCAAAAATTGGGATGTTATCCGAGCATAGAGCGGGAGTACTCGGGAGCGCTCGGGAGCACGGGAGCACGGAGCTCCAGAGTGCTCCCTGGTGCTCCCAGGCGCTTACGAGGCCGGGAGCCACTACCCCCCCTTCCGCAGCTCTCTGGAGCACCGAGAGCTTTTCTCGGTTTTGCAGAGCACGGGCCCCGTCGTGTATGCGTAACATATAGGACGGGAAAATTTATCAACTCGTCGAACATGGTGGACGTGGAGGAAAGAAATGTTTCGCGATGCTCCATGACAAGGGATTAGTCCGTTCAAATCCATCAACCTATGGAGCTATGAAGATGGTGCGAAAAGCGCTAGAAGAAGCTGGCTACGAAGGTGTCCCGTTCCTTATCTTATCATAATACTGAACCGGACTACCCATTTCAGTTATCGGGTGGAAGAAATACAAACACGAGACAATTCTATTTGTTGTGGTACGTGCTCTGTTAACGTATCTACGACACCAGCGATTCCACTAAATTTAGAAATAATCCTTCTCGGCCGCGGAGGTCAAGACGTCAAGTACGAATACGAATGCAGCGGCGAGCCTCGTATGCTCACCTTGAATCCTACTCTTCAATCCCACGAGATTGATTGTATTCCGGCAGGAATAGGGAAACAGATCCCAGGTAAGTCGCGTACTTACAAATCTGGCGAGTATATGCTAAGGTTATCCAATATCGTTATAGCCATGAGCGCCTAGGAGCTCTGGCGAGTGCAAAAGAAGAACGTGATCTTCGGAAGGAATGCTTGAAAAATTGTAAATCAACGATATCTCGGACGAATACTGGAAGACCCGTCAACGCGGTTATCTCCCTCATGGTAAATACTCGTAGGCCCCCCGTTATCCTAACTCAAAAGTTGATCAAAGATAAACGAACAAAAAATTAGCTTCCCATTTTACCCTACGCTTTGGAGTGCTCTCAACATACATGTTACCAGCGTCAACCTCGACCCGGACCAACCAGTACCAGATGCGATTTTTATAACGATACAGACTATAATATACACAATCTTTGAGGGCCGAACGCCCGATTAAGAAATTGTGTCCTTTTGCAGATCTTTTGACTAGTAACCTGGGAGCGTCTGAGAATGATCCGGTGGGCATAGAGGTAATAGGCTAGAGTTTGGAGGAAGAAGTGGTACTAGGTCAGCCTACGATACTCCAAATTGCGGGTTGAAATAATATCTGACAATCTCATACGTAGCAACGATGTAAGAAATTGACATCGCGCTCAAACGGTATAGACAGAACTTGGGGGATTTCTATTATTGTATTTGCCATGGCATTACTTGACTTGATATCGGGACAGTTGTCTTACTCTCACAAGTTAAAGAGCCACAGCCGTATTCAGTTCCTTTCATTTATTCATACACTAAATTCAACTTCTAGACAAATAAGCCGTTCTCTGACCAATATTCCACCCATTTCTTCACATCCTCCGGGCTGAGCGGCGCGACATCTTTCAGACTCGGGCTCAAGGATTCCGCTTTCGTCGTGAGTAGTCTGCCAGTCCCCGCAGCCTCCACACCCTCTAAGCCATGCTCGAAGTCTTCCGTCTTCAGTTTCCGTAGGGTTTCATCGGCACGTGCCATTCCGTTGAGGGTGCTCTGGATCTTTGTGCTAGGAAATCGTTTGGCCACGACGTCCGGCGTGTCTTTGGAAACAGCCGCTAATGCGCCAACATGTTCCATCCACTCGCTGAATGGTACGATTGACAGGGGTTTGCTATCTTTAGCTCGCTCCGCGAGGGTTTCTGCAAAAAAGGATATGACTTGGTTCCATGCCGTGGGACGAGGGTGAGCGCAATGCAGGATAGGGGGGATGAGGTCTGTTCGGCTGAGAGCGATCTCGATAATTGACTGGGCGGCTATGTCAACTGGAATCCACGAGACCCCCTAGGTACGCAAACGAATTAAATATAAGTCTTTTGAATAAAGTCGAGTAGCTTACACCGATGGCGTCTGGTAAGTAACCAGAAGAAACGGAGGAGGCGATCACGGATGGCACCCAGTCCGTTAGAGACCATGAACCTTTCACAGTGTCTCCTGCGAGTTGCCCAAGCCGTATAGAGCAGGTCTCAACACCAGCAGCACGAGCAGACTCGAGAAGCTGAAGATCGCATAGTTCAGCTGTTTGTTTTGGCTGGTTCACGCGAGGCACTGGACGCACCGTTTCAGTAACAAACTTGCTTTGCCCATATCCGATGCTCGTTGACGCGTCCAAAGGCTCAAGAGTGGTTTCCAGCAGCCGCTTACCGAGTGCGCCAAAACCAGCCGCCGAGACGGACGAGGTGAACAGGAAACGCGGATGGGACTCGGACGCCATAGCCAGGTCGAGTAAGTTCCGAGCGCCTTGTATGCTCGGCTGAAACGATTGGAGAGCCAGATTGAAGTTTACCTGCCAGGCGTTCTATATATTCATTATGTTAATCGAAAGGTAGACCTGGAAAGAGCAGCGGGTTACGTACGTGAATAACGAGAGTAGATGTGCGCAGGATCTGGAGGTTGAAAATCAGCCTCAACTTTCCGGACAGCAACTACAATACTCACGTCATCATAGATTTCTGCCGGCACTCCCAGACTCCCTTCCGTCAAGTCACTCTCCACTAGTATGAGTTTAGGGTGACGGAGCAAGTCAGTATCCAGCGATTTGTCCTTGAACGAATCCAACTGGCGTTGCTGCAGTGATAGCACGTCAGGATTCGGTTTACTGTTCATGGCCCAGATTCGGTCAACGCGATCGTGCGCAAGCAGCTGTGCCAAGAGGTGGGAACCGAGTCCGCGCGTGGTACCCGTGAGTAAGATACGTTCCTTCGGCGGAGAACGAGCTTGAGGGGGGATCTTGGTCGTGGCGACTCGGTCATATCGCTGAACGAATTGTTGAATCGATCTCAAGTTTTCCTCCTGAGTCTGCTTTGGTGAGATTGCCGTATTGTTGGTCGCAGGCTGAATAATCAGCTCAGAAAGCTGCAAGATTGTCGGATTACGAAAGATTGTATCCTGAACTAAGGCTTGTGCGACCTGCTGATTTCGTAGGTCCGGAGAGGAACCGAGCATGTTCTTGAGTTCTCTAAACAAGAAGGTAGCGGTCAAGCTGCGGAACCATATCGTCAGTTCAATGCTTCCAGCGTCTTAGTAGCAGTATACGAAAGCGCGTACCTGTCGAGTCCTTGCTGGAATAGGTCGACCTCAGCCTCCAGGTTCCTCCCGAGAAGATTTTCCAACCAGGTCTTCAGCCACGTTTCAACTTGACTTTGTGTGTCCAGCGACGCAATGACACCCAACGTTGTCTTGGTTCGTTCATGGCGATCCAGGGCCGCATACATCTTGTCAATGTCTCCCGTATATGTCTGAATGGAACCAGCTCGCGAGAGGGTGCCTTTAGGAGTACGCGCCAAGGGTCGGTCCGACTCCGCAAATATCACCGCGTCTCTAGATATGCGTGCGTGCGTGGGAGCTACAGCATTCGCTCTTTCAACAAAAGGCCTTTGTGTGCAAGTTCGATTTCCGTTAGTTATGTATCAAGTAAACGATTCGGGAGCACACGTACCGGATATCGTCCATCAACTGGGCTCGACTTTCCTTGTAATTGAGCCGATCGTGGACTCCTTTGACCAGTTCGATAAGGACGCCGACTTGATTCTTCTCTCGCCCGAACATAACAGCAACTTCGACAAGAGGGCTTAGGATTATTTCCGCCTCTATAAATTGAAAAGAATTAGCTCATATTACGGAAGCAGTTGAGTACGCAAGAAGGCTTACCAACCGCCTCAGGGTTCACCTTTTCGCCGTTAGCTAGCACAATCTGATCGTCCAGACGTCCAACACTTTAAACAGGAGTTAGCACAAGAGGACGCGGAGTGAGATCGGGCCCACTCACATCTTCCATAGGTTAGATATATTAGGATGGGGTACAAACAGGTCCTTTGTCGCATATGCAGGTCTTCCCTCCACCTCGCAGTTGATAATCAAGGGCTTGTGTTCTGCACAGTCCTTGAGCCTGGTCAGGACCAATGAATAGCCTTATTGTCACCAACAGTCGTACTCACCACAAGTACGAGCTCATACGCTCCTCCGTGCTCCTCTTGAGGAACGAAGCGACAGCTGGTTCTATCGGAAAATTGCATGTAGATCCAGTTATGAGGCTCTCTCTGGTCGTAATTTGGTGATTGGAGCAAGGATATACACCCTGCTTCGCTCGCCCCGTACGCCGTTCGCATGCGGACTCCTGGAAAAAAGTGTGAGATGCACAACATCCGAGGTGCATTGGAGAGGACGGAATACCTTTGTTAGTGAGTACGTCACCTATCCAGGGAGCGAGGGGACCTCCTCCAAAGTACTGTTCAATCAACAGTTTCAGTTTGCCAGGCAACGAAGATCCAGATCCAGAGATACTTACCACGCCTTCAAGCTTTTTCAGATGCGATACCGCATCGTCGTCATGCAGCCACATCTTTCCAACACCTTCAGCTCATAGCCCGTCGTGAAGGTTTCAAAGCGCACCTCAAGGAAAGTTGGAACGGTCACAATCGATACGCATTGGGAGCTGACTATCGCTTGCATTGTAAGGTCTGCTGTCGGAACAATAGGTGTTTGACTTGTGGGGAAGAAAACCGGAAAGTATCCAGTGAAAAGCGGACAGAGGCATTGCAGCAAGAAGCCCTGGGTAGTCGACAGGCCGTCAGAAAGAAACAACTTAGAGTATCTACGCGAGAGTCTTTACCATCATATGAAAGGGTGGAATAGCCATCAGACCAACAGGCTTTCCGGCGTCTCCGAACTGCGCCGCGGAAGCTACGACATCAAGCAGTCTAAATAATAGTATGCGAGATTTAGAGGGCTGCTTACGTTGGTTCACGAGGTTGGTTAATGTGTTCTCTTGGTTAAGTTCAACAGCACGAGGAACACCCGTCGAACCAGAACTATGCATAATCGCAACTGGTGACTCGTTATTCGTTGGTCCGAGAGGCGGAAAGCGGGTGATGGATATAGACTCTCTATCAGTTGAGTTCAAATAGGGGAATAATTCGCCGCAAGCTGGGAAACGAGTAACTTGGATATCGCACGACTGTACTTCGGGAATGGCCTTAATCCTTTCCCAGAGCCCGTCGATGACCGGACTTCCACCAATAACCGCATGTGTTGTGTTTGTGCTAAGGATTAAATGGCTAATGCCAGCAGGTTGCGTTCGAGGCGAGAGCGGGAATGGCTTGGAAGGCGGTTGGATTTAATTGTTATATAAATAAGTCTGAAACTCACCACCAACCCGGCCCTCATGGCACCCAGTACTACAGCAACATAAGTGATGGTATCTCCTGATGCGAGGACCGCAACTGATGTGCCTTGAGGAATACGCCCACCCGGGTTGAGAATATGAGCCACACGGTGAACGGCGTACGCAAGCTGCTCGAAGTCAACTGAAACTAATGGAGCCCCGTGAATGCCGGCCAGGACCGCCCATGTGTGTTTGGGATTACGATCGAGATGAAAGTCCACAACATTCTGAAAGGGGATCGAGCCGTCCGAAGGCGGCGGAACGCGAGGAGCCTGTTCGACTGCCATCTTTGACGTTAGGGGGAATGAGCGAACGAAGGCTGGGGTCTCCAGCTTCTTTTAAGCTCCAGCTCGTGAGTTCGGGCTCCAACTGTAATGAATAGGGGCGTCGGGGTCCGGGCACTTACACCGAGGGACTCCTTGGCAGACTGTTCAGGCTTGGGGAACGGAGGAACCCGCGGCTCCATCGATGGCGAATAAATCGGCTTCAATGCGAATGGGCCACCTTGAATTTAAATAATACTCTATGCTTTAATCGAGCCTGACTGCGAGCAATCTAATGCCCAACAGCATAGTCTAGTGCTTATGCCTCTCTGTTGAGAGAATCATGTACCACTATAGTATCAAAACATGTGATGCATTGTTCCAACGCGTGTAGCTCCATGTCGGTTGGAGTTTTGATGCCTCGGGCTGAAAATGCCGTGACCAAAACCAGAGGCCTGCGGTCATGGGATACGATAGGAACGGATAGCGAGTGTAAAGGAACTTGAGCCCTACGGACTGGTAATTTATTTCGTACCTCTTTAATCGAGCACACAGTGAAATGGGATCAAAGAAGCGAGAAAAGACAATATTCACCGTGGTCTCGAAGCCAAATGAAAAGCAGATACGGTCACGTGCCAAGTGTTCTGGCGCTTATAGTTTCGAAGTGGGGACCAGTGGGACGCAGCCTGCGGAGGGAGCACTTGGCCTACTCGCGC
>JANWGL010001113.1:0-24907 GCA_025200755.1 Ceratobasidium sp. C01
AGGGGGAGGTTCAATGCTCGATTTTCATGATTTTTCGCTGCATATATACACTTTTTTCGTCATTTCTAAGCTATTCATTTGTTCTCCTCGGCGCGCCTCGGTTGCTGACTGACCTGCTGACTGAGCGATGCCCGAACCGATTGCTCAGCAGCAGTGAAGCGAGTGGCAAATTTGCCAATAATACCTGGGAAGCGAGAAACTACGAGTTTATACAGCTCCGGGATATACCAGTCGAGGGGTCCGACTGTACATGCTACACGGTAAAAGCCAACACGTTCCTGGTGGATCAAGGATTTTGTTGTGTTTGGTGTCAGCATCGCCTTGAGTAGGGTAAAGGCTCAGACTCCTACCCAGTCTCTNNTCAGGGAAAATACAGGGTTCTTTTCCGCTTGAGCGTACACAAGAGACTGGCACAGTTCTCCACTTTGTTTATATTTGCGATGGGCAATATTTGTACCCTTTCCCTGAGGTCCCGACTCATGCCACGAAATCAGCACAGCCGTACAGGCAAGTCCCTGATGCCTGGCAGATCAAATGCCCGTCTCGTTCACACGCATCCATCATCCAAAGTACATGTGCGAAAAATGGTTTCCCGACTCCAGCTTTACGAGATTTCCCTCTTGTTCGAGCAACAACACATTAACATTGTTGATTTTATTATCTCGCTTCTTGACAACGATGTCACGGATGATGTACATACGAGCACAATCACAACCCTCCGTCAACAACTGTGTCATCCGAAGAGTCTAAACAAGATAATCGGTACTTTGCTTGAAGACTCTTCAACATCCCGGTTTATGCGACGGATTGCTTGCAATATAGCGACTCGCCAGCTAGTCTGCGAGCTTGCAAACATACTTGACCGAGCACACGGCTTTCAATCGAATGCAAGCCATCTTACCATCGAAAAAATCCTCGAATTTTCTCGATTTCAGATGGCGGCAGACCTGCAGAAGCAGTGCCCTCAGCTGTGGCGACTTTTTCAGCTTCTACTCAATGCGGTCCCAGCTCAAGCGGCAGTCTCGCGCCTCGAGGCCGAGAGCGATTATTTGACGGCGCTTACTTCTACACCGAGCACGGGCGCCGCCAATAAGGAGGTCGTGCATGATATACACGGCGTAGCGACTGATACAGACGAACTGGAGACGTGGAACTTGCACCCTAGCCTACTAAAGGGCCGGCGGGACAGTGGCGACGACGCTAAAGCACGTCAGAATGAGCTAGTTGAAGTGGTTAGTACGGACTTTAACAAATTATACAACAGACACTCACGCATATAAGGTGTTCCAGCGCACAGTTGGATGTTTGGCAATTGCCATGCAGAGTAGCAATATACGGTGCAACCATCTACAAACGATGTTGGGATTATTCCTGCATTCGTCAAACACTCCCGAGCGGGTGGTAGAGCTCTTGGCACATACTGGTCTCTGCATCTCCCCATCGTCGATTATCAGCATGATTTTGAAGCTATCCGAGGACGCCGAGCGCACCCTGAAGCAACAGCTACCAAAACTGCTCTCAGCGGTGGCCTACGACAACCTCGATATTAATTTTAAGACCGAAGAGCCGACTGTGGACTATAGCGGGAAATTAGCTCACATCACAACTGGCACGTTCTTTCCACTCCAATGTGCGAATACGGACGACCTACGAGTGTCAGACGAGATATGGGCGAAGTCAAAATTAAATCCTAACCGAGATCCTCT
Source organism: Ceratobasidium sp. C01 (assembly GCA_025200755.1). NCBI lineage: Eukaryota > Fungi > Basidiomycota > Agaricomycetes > Cantharellales > Ceratobasidiaceae > Ceratobasidium > Ceratobasidium sp. C01. The sequence goes on from JANWGL010001113.1 coordinate 1,707, forward strand.
CGAACCTGTGGTGGGACCGAGTCACCAAAACCTCATGTTGCTCATGAAGTCGGCGGGCGGGCATCCGCCAGACCATCCATCAAGTATTGAGTCACGCATGGCATGGCATATACGAGAAATACTACTAGAGAAGGACGTCAACACAATTTTGCCCGCGCTCAAGGAGAAATTCGGCGCACAGCTAGGCCATCCCGTGTCGAAGCTATCTATCCCAGTAGTTAAAACGAAACAATACCCCGCTAAAGCAATGCATATCAGTGTTTCAAACAACTCGGGAAACGCTGTCGCACTCGATAACTTACTTGAACAGGGTGGTGTAGACGATTCAATGCTGCGAGACCACGTAGTAATCGTTCACGGTGACTTGGGCTCGGGAGAGCACATCCAAAATATAAAGGCTAGTCGGAGTATCGAAGAAAAACCTCGGAACCGACTTCAGCACATACAATACGTCCCAGGATTTCTACATATCGAGATGGCCATTACGGATGCGATTTGGCGTATTTATCTGGAAAAACAAGATCCAGGCTCGGGCAAACCGTTGGATCCAGGCTCGATCTTCCATTTGTGTAGCCTAGGTCGTCCTCGAGATAGTACTAAGCTAGCCGGCAATCCAGACCACAAAATGCGAGACCGCTCCGTTCGTTATGCCTTCACGGCTCTGATCGCGGAGGCATGGCGTGCCGAAGTCAAATCTAAGCACAATGTTGCAATCGAAAAGTGGGAGCCGACCTGGGAGGAAATCGTCACTATGTCTCGCCAAATCGTTCGCACCTACATTGCGGATATGCGATTCGTTCCTTCGCATACAAAATCGTCGGAGAGTGGTGACATGGTGAACGATAACACCAAACTTTTCTCTCGGGATGTTCTTCTTTGGGTTATGTTAAGGCGCGCTTCGCGCTATGGAGACGTCGGGACGCTCGAGGACCTGCTGCCCTTCTGGGTATGCATCTGGAAGCACACGGGAAAACATAAGTACGCCGAGTACCTCACACAATTCCTACTCAACTTGAAGCAAATCTGGCCGGAAAAGTTCGCCAATGTAGTTCGGATGAACTGGCTGGTCAACCCGACAGGCACGGCCAAGGGATTTCGAGGGGCTGATTGGGTGCTAGAGAGAAATAATCTTATGCATAAAGTTATTCATACTGGTGGCGGAGCGAATCGAACGCTGGACAACATCATCAAGGAATCGACACTTATCCTTGTGTATCAACGCGCACTCGAACTTATAGAACAAAACTTTCATATAACCCCTTCAACTCTACGTCACACGTCGCCAGCAATGGAAAACACATTAGGATTACTCCAGTTGAGCGTTCGAAAAGGACAGATGCACTCACATGTACAAGGACGAACATTGTCTTCTGCGCCGATCAACTCGATTGCTGCAGGACTATTGTTAGGAACGGAGAAACCAGAGAAAGTGGGGGACAAACAATATGATGATGACGAGGGAGAGGGCAGTGGCGATTCTGACGAGACTGGTACAGCTGCAGCGAGTGATGTAGAAGATGATGATTAAGTTGGCGGAGGAGGCGGAGGGGTACTATAGTTGTAATTATGAAGGGGTGAAGCGGGATAAGCCTGGAATGAGACAGTGTTATTATTATAGTGACGATACCAAGTTGCAGCTGGTGGTGGATGGGCTGGGACCAAAGAATCGAACGTGGGCGGTTGTGAAACGCTCGAATTAGCACGGAGAGGAGATGGCGTGGGGGTTGAAAAGTGATGGTAGTATGTAGGCAAATGAGAAGGAGTTGGTGCGGGCGATCGGGTAGGGGTAACTGGTGGTGACGGAGCTTCCGCAGCGATTTTAGCTCGCTTGACGGCACAAAGCATACTTGAAGCTGCGCAAGATAAGATCGTTAGCGAATCGCCCAAGGTTTGACACTGTGCTCACATTTATGACCACTAACACCACATGCTGAACAGGTAGGCGCTTTTCGGGCTTGACGGAGGGGTTGGGTCGGAGGGGCATTGATGTTGGCGTTGGCACTAGGGGATTCTGGAGCGGGAGTTTTGGATATTTTGACTCTTGTTGGATTTGGTGTCTTAGTTGCCTGTAAATTTGTGGGTCGTACGCTGTGCACTAAGGCAATAACCTCGGCACCGTATTTGGTTGAGAAGCACCATTTGAGTTGTGCACTCAACACATGCACATCGCCAAGGACTCCCAGTCGCGCGAGTCCCACAATCCGCTCGACTTGAGGATCGCCCATAATAGCAAGCCCACCAACAGGGTGAAACTCCCCCAGATCTCTTGTCGCAGCATCGTCACGCCAGGTCATCAAATGGGATCGTAAGAGAATATCCTCTGGCGAGTCAGGGCAATCCTTAGAAGACGGGAGTTTGATTCGGCGAGGGGTAGGTGACTTTTTTGCTGGGGTATCCATCCCGTCGAAGAGGGTTCGAGGAAGTTGGGGGCTACAGACATCACAACACCAAGCTGAAGCAGGGTGCTTAATCAGACAGCGCTCACAACAAATATCATCTTCCGATACTGAAAGGTTATCCATTAGAACTTGATCTTCCGCAAAATCAGATTACAATATGAACCTACCTTCGGTTGCATTCCCAAAGTGTACATTAACAGCCCCATGGCGGCAGCGATTCTTCTCGTTCGGGGCCAAATGCGAGTTAATGAATTCATTCACGCCTGCTTCAACAGGGCGCGGTTTTCTGCTTTTTGCGGGTTTTGGTGTGTAGGCAGGGTGGCTCTTGGATGGCGTGGTGGGCGGGGAAGGAATTTCGACAGATTCAAAGGAGGTATTAAGGGAAGCTGCGGGGGAAGGTGGGCTACTGTCTTCATGATCGGGGGCTTCTTGCTTGCAGATTCGCTTTGTTGGCCTCTCGTCCAGTAATGCCTCATGCGCGCGCTTCCTTTTCCTCATCTGGTGCGCCTCGTTGGCAGCCTTGCGTCTCTCTATCTCATCTTTAAAGTGCTTCCGTTCAACCATAACTACACCAATTCCACGGATGAGGCGGTCTCGAGCTGCGCGCCCAAGTCGCTGCCATAAAACGCTCATAGACCCCGGCAACTGATATTGAACCACTATCTCAATATCAGGGATATCGATTCCCTACAGCTGTGGTATTAGAGATAATACAAGAATATGAGATATTAATCAACTTACCATCCCTGCAACATCAGTGCATACGATCCCAAAAATCTTCCCTTCGCGCAGGCGAGCAATAGCCACTTCATTATGATCGCGAGACATGTCTGCGTGAACCCAAACAACTTTTTCGACAAGTTCAAGAGGCAGTCGGGAGCGTAAAAAGACACCAGCCCTTTCACAGAGCTCCTTTGACTGCATAAAGAGCATGAATTTTCAAGGAGATTCAGCATAATAGTCAAGGCCAAGTGGAACCAAGAATGCAAGGTCATGGAGTGAACGAATAGAATGGAGCATCTGTCGGACTATGAGAGCAATGTTGGCGCGATCATTGGAGCGTTGAATGATGTGTACGTCGTCGCCAAGACCAAGCAAAGATCGAACTTCAGTCAAAACAGAGGTGGGGAGTGTTGCGGACAAGGCAAAGATGACTGCGGAGGGGATTATGTACCGCAGAAAGCACAGATTCTTATAGGCCTTCCGAAAGTCCCCCCACTGACTGATGCAATGAGCTTCATCATAGATTATCCGCCGAACGCGAGATGTGAAGACGCTTGATCGCCACAAGCGTAAGAATCGCGAGTCCTCAGCGATATACTCGGGTGACGCGATGACCAGTTGATAATACCCATGCTCAATAGCCTGAAAATAACTAAAAATGAGATTGTAAACCTATGGAGGAACTCTTGAATACTTACCTTGAAAACTGAATCGTTTGCAGTCTGCGCGGTCAGATTCACTGCCTTGATACCAAGTTTTTGAAGCATGGACGATGTAGAATGTTGTTCGCCCAGTAGTTGTAGTGGGCATATCAGGAGGGTTATACCAGTTTTTTGCCAAATAAATGGGAGAAGAAACGAGAGTGTCTTCCCCGAACCAGTCGGGGATATTAAGATTGAGTTTTCACCTCGAAGCTGGAGGTTACAAGACGAGAGCTGAAATTGGCATGGTGATATGCCCAAGAGTAGTTCAGACTGTTTAAATATATCCGATTCAGATGGTACTAAAGGAGTGGAATGGCCAGCGACAGGCAGAGATGTCATCTCTTGCTCGCGGTGGACGAGACTTAGGTGATCTTCGAACAATATGGCATTTGATCTGCCAGGCATCAGGGACTTGCCTGTACGGCTGTGCTGATTTCGTGGCATGAGTCGGGACCTCAGGGAAAGGGTACAAATATTGCCCATCGCAAATATAAACAAAGTGGAGAACTGTGCCAGTCTCTTGTGTACGCTCAAGCGGAAAAGAACCCTGTATTTTCCCTGANNAGACTGGGTAGGAGTCTGGTAAAGGCTAGGCTATACGCTCCTCATATCCTTAGCGCGGAACATGAGTACTACCATAAGGTTGTAGAAGCCACCCCGCTCCGTTTTAGCGGTTTGTCACTCATAATCAACCCCATACCAAAACCTGGGCAATTCACTATAATACACTAACTTTGAAGAACTCGTTATCGCGTCGTCAAAAACCCCCTAGACATACTTGAGAGAGAGGATTACATTACCTGCAACTGCACGGTCGGTCCACGCATTTTCTGATACGAGCGACGTGTACGTCGTGTCGCTTTTCAACCTCGGAGTATAAATCATCAAACGTGAGTGAAATGTTTCAAGAACCAATCTGCTGGATAGGCGCCGGTTTGGTCAAGAAAACGGCCAGGAGGCCACCAAAGGTAGCAAAGGTGCGTCGACACGTGTTCATCCTTCCGACTCGAACTCCGCTGGATGTGATATAGGAGTCTCAGTGCTCTCGTGAGCAGTATTCTCGAATTTGGGGTAAAGCGCTAACTTTTAGAGCAGCAGACAAATTTGATGTGGTACACTTATTTTCGCTGATTGCGGCTCGGGGGGCGTTTCACAGTGCGCTTCCTTTAATAATGTTTCATAATGGCTTATAATACACATGGTCGATTATATGCGTTAGCTGGGAGAAGGAAGTGGGCATGCGGGGAGGCGAAAAAAAGATGGGGTGCTTTTCTGACTCCAGAACCAGCAACACTCAGGCCTGGGTCCAATAGTATTTTACATAGCCCCGAGTGATGTGAGCATGCAACGTTTAATCGCGAAACAATTGATTCTCCAGCTACAGGGATACAGAGGTACTGAAACATTGTTTTTGAGCACTTTTGGCCAAAAAACAGCAAAAAATGACGTTTGGAGATTCCTTATCTTCGGAACTAAAGGATCATTCGTTTGTTACCAAGCGCTGCATACTCTGAATATGAATACTATTGGACCTGAGGCTGAGTGCCGCTGGTTCTGGAGCTGAAAAGCACCCCTTTTTGTTTCGTTTCTCGTGCATTCCACTTCCTGCTTTCAGCGAATGCCTATAATCAAATATATGTACTTTAAGGTATGAAACAATAATGCTAGAGGAAGCGCACAGAATGTTCTTCCTGAGCTCTAATGAGTGAAATGAGCATGCTACATCGATATTATCAGCCACGGGATTTGTGTTCCAACTGATGACACAATTATTATAGTATGAGGGCAATAATAAGATGTACGTGTCTTGCCGTGTTCAGCAAGAATGGAAATTAAATATTTGTGAGAGCGCCCTTGGCTTTGACATCCGACGACGTGGTGTCAATGGAGTGTTCACTGGGATAAACAGTCGAGAAACACGTGACTGGCGCGTCTCTCTGACTTGTTCGCGACGATGGATTTGTCCGACGCATCCTCCCCAGCGCTCCCTCCCAGTTTGGCTGTTACTCCTGCTACCGACGACATCCATAGACACAGTCGCAACGGGCAGGTCGACGATGAAGAACCCATTGAAGAGGCACCACGCAGAACAAGAAGAGCGCGCAACGCGTTTGAGGGGAACATCCCTGTAGTCACAGATCCCACTGCAGATCGTCTACGAGAGAGGTTCTATCAGTTTCTGACCGAGTGAGTCGAATTGTCTCGCATGTGACCGTGGCTAATAATTGTAGTTATGATGAGACGATTGAACTGGCGGAAGGGGATGAGGCACCGCCTGACTGCCTCTACGTCGCTCAAGTCCGAGCCATGGTCGAAAATGAGCTCACGACACTATATATAAATCATCACCACCTGATGGCGTTTGATCCGATTATAACTGCTGCGATTGACCAAGAATACTACCGGTGCGTTCTTTAATCCACCAGTTCGCTCGCTCTAACGCGGGTATAGATTCCTGCCCCACCTCCGTCTTGCTCTTTCCGCTCTCGTCAAAGAAACTGCTCCCGAGTATGTGTATGAAAACCCCATGGGCATCGACCTTGGATCTTCGGCAGAAGCGACTCCTCTCCCCGCCGACGGGTCCCAGCTGCAGGTCCAGTATAATCACCTTGTCGCGCCATCTGCGATGCTCGCCAATTATGCCCGCAAAATGAAGGACTTTCACCTCGCTTTCCATTCGCTCGCTCTAGTCGATTCTCTCCGCAACATGCGTATGTCCTCGGTTGGGCGTCTCTCTGCCATCTCCGGAACCGTGACGCGCACGTCCGAAGTCCGACCTGAACTCCTCTACGGCGTGTTCATGTGCGTCGCGTGCCGGGCAATTGTCCCTGAAGTCGAGCAACAATTCAAGTACACCAAACCGACGCCGTGCCAGAACCCTCTGTGCGGAAACCGCGACGGGTGGGGACTATCCATCCCCCAATCACGGTTTGGATTGGCAACGACTGCGGGTGCAAGAGAACGCGTCTGATATCCCTACTGGCCCCATGCTGCGCTCTCTTGATGTCATCCTGCGCGCCGAGCAAGTCAAACGTGCCAAAGCCGGCGATCGTTGCGTCTTTACTGGCACGTTCGTTGTTGTTCCCGACGTCGCCTAACTCGGCCTTCCAGGCGTCCGAAGCGAAATTGCACGCGACACGGCGACAGACGCGGACGCATCAGGCGTGACAGGTCTCAAGAGCCTCGGTGTCTGGGACTTGGGGTACAAAACTGCATTCTTGGCGTGTCATGTGCGAGATGCGGTGAGGGCTGGGTAGATTGGGATGGGAGAGGACGTGATGTTGGGCGTAGCGGAGGATCAACAGGAATCGTTGGCGCAGCCCGAGTTTGATGAATTGCAGGCGATGTTTAACACGCCGCATATCTATTCGAAGCTCGTGGAGAGCATTGCACCAACTGTATACGGTGAGCCTACTCGAGATTTATTATTTGCCGCGTCTGATGTTCTTTGGTAGGGCATGAGATCGTAAAGCAGGGATTGTTACTCCAAATGTTTGGCTGGGTGCACGAGCAAACCCTGGAGGGCAGGAGTCGACATTCATAGGGAACACGAGTGACATTCTGTTGATCCTTGAGTACCGTGATCCCCCACTCATGTGGATTTTTCTTTTGCTTTATTATTATTATTATGAGTCTAAGCTATTCAAAGTCCTTTCGGGGCGGGCCCTATGTTGCGATGTACACTGAAGGGAGACACATAAGAGCGGGGAAAGACAGAGGAGGAGAGAGCAAGCCGAAGCACAGAACAGTGGCAAAGGCCGAGCAGGACCACAAAAAACTAAACACGACCTAATCTAAGAGGCCCAAGGTAACTAAACAGCGAATTGCGAGACCGTAACAAGAGTGTAGAGGGGAGGTTTTACACAAGTTGTATATTATTATAATAAAGCGGCCAGTGGTCCTAATGTAGCGGAAAAGAGTGACACAAGACGAGAGGAGAAAGAGAGATTCAGGAAGTGGGAGCCTTGCGAGCCAAGAAATTGGTGTCTGTCCGTGGCGAAGGCCGAGCATCGAAGTAGGAAGTGTGCAGGGGTTTCCGGGGCTAGGGAGCAGTTCAGGTATGATGCCGAGTTAACCACCTTAATGTTAGGAGGTTGTCGTAGGAGGGGAGCGCGGTCAGAGGAGCCGGTAGAGGAGGACCGCCCTTGGTCTGGGTAGGTGCCGCAGGTGGCCCATGAGGTCGGGTGCGTGTACTGTCGGGAATCTCGTGGTTTGTGCCGAGCCTGCCTTGAAGTTTGACTCGTAGCGGAGCGCGATGGCTCGGTCCTCCTGCTTCATCTTCTCCTTCAGAACGTTGGGATTAGTTGGGGGGTGATAAATGGCCAAGTGGTGTCGAACCAGGTCTCGGTGGTGCTCCTTCCTATTTGCGGCTTCCCTAGCCTCTAGGTCCGCCTCTTCGCCCCCCTGACGTAGGCGTGTCCCGGGCACCATTGCAAGACCTGATCGCGCGTTGCGAGTCTGAGAACACCTGAGCCTCGATCATGATGAGCACATTTGCGGAGACCAGGTGGCGGCTATCTCGGCATCCAGGACTAAGACCTCTTCCATCCTTCCTAGTCCATGTCGAGCGCAAGTCCTGCAGTCTGTCGGCTCTCGGTTGTGAATCATGTTTCCCATCGTTTTGATCGCGGGATTGCCGGATGACAAGGCAATTTGTGCTTGTGTGGATGAATGGAGACTGCCGATCAATCCGGGTCTCGTCGATGTTTCGGATGCATATCTTGACTGGCGCTTCGCCTCACAGCTCACTCGTCACCACGCAACTTGTTAGCATCTGGAATACTATGCGACTGGCACAGCGACTAGAGCTTCTTGGTTCAACTTGGTATCTGGTGCACGAAATCTAGAAGTTTTGGCAGAATATCCCTGTTGTTGTTATTATTATTATGACGATATCCGGGTCTGTTTGCGTTCTCCAAGCTCGTGCGCTCACGGTGAACGAGCGAGCAAAGGCTGAGGAAAAGGCGAAAAATAGAAAATCCAGCTCTATTGTCCTAGCTTTGCGGAACAAAAATCTGAGGCAATGGACGAGGAAAATGGCGAGGATGAGGTTAGGCAAGATAACGATGGTGACCCGGGTGGCTCTGGCTCGAAAGCAGAGCACGCTCATCCGGCGTCAACATCAAAGCCTACTGTTGCTATTGATCCCACCTCCATTTCGCCCACTTCGACTACCTTCGCCTCTGTTAGTTTGATCGCACCACTCCTCGAGGCACTCAAGCAGGTTGGCTACACGAAACCTACATCAGGTATCATCTCGCATGCGTTAGAAGGAAACGACGTCATTGGCGTAGTGGAAACTGTAAGACTTATCGTCTATTTACAAATTTACTCTTGAAATAACGTAGGGTTATTGGGCGTGTAGGGCTCTGGTAAAACCGCAGCGTTCGCCTTGCCGATTCTGCAAAAATTATGGGACGAGCCCAGGGAGTTATTCGCGTGCGTGCTTGCTCCGACTCGGTGCGTGACATTATGTTTTATGTCTGAGGTTAGGAATTAATGGGCCCAGAATAGTGAACTGGCATACCAGATCGCTCAGCAGTTTGAGGCGCTAGGATCAGCGATTGGTGTGAGGTGCGCGACTATCGTTGGAGGTATGGATATGATGAGCCAGAGTATTGCGTTTGGGAAGCGGTAGGTATTCTCTCCTTTGCGTCCTGCCGAACTTAGCGCTCATGCTGCTCAGACCGCATATCATCGTTGCCACCCAGGTCGCTTGAACGATCATCTCGAAAATACAAAGGGTTTCTCCTTGCGTGGGTTACGATACTTTGTGTTAGACGAGGCGGACCGACTGTTGAATATGGACTTTGGACCAGTGATTGGTAAAATTTTGAAGGTGTTTTCGCTCTCTCAGGCGTGAAAATTTACAACCAGATTCATTATGGGAGTTTTAGGTTCTTCTCCGAGAACGAAATACTTTCTTGTTTAGCGCAACGATGAGCACTAAGGTTGCGAAACTTCAGCGTGCGAGTTTACGGAACCATGTGAGGGTGGAGGTTAACGGGAAGTGCGTATTTCTATTTTCTATACTATCATGCGGGCATGGCGTTAACGAGCTTCGATTGTAGATACTCGACCGTATCGACCCTGTTACAATATTATCTCCTCACGCCGTTCGTTAATAAAGACGTCCACTTGGTACACCTCGCAAATGAGTTGGCCGCGAACTTGGTGATAGTGTTTACAAGGACGGTACACGATGCTCAACGGTATGTCTCCTTATGCTTTCCCTCTTGCCCTCGTATCGACTTGTCTTTAGGTTGAGTATGATATTGTGGAATCTTGGGTTCCCGGCCGTACCGTTACACGGGCAGTTAAGTCAAAGCGCGCGATTAGCATCCTTGAATAAATTCAAAGCTAGGGGACGGAGTTTACTTATCGCTGCGGACGTAGCTTCCCGGTGCGCACCCATTATAACCATTTCTTTCTTCCGTCCTCACACTTCGCCTACCCTAATAGTGGTCTAGACATCCCCGCAGTCGACGTCGTAATCAACTTCGACATCCCCACCCACTCCAAAGACTACATCCACCGCGTCGGCCGCACAGCTCGAGCCGGAAAGAGCATCACCCTCGTCACGCAATACGACGTCGAGCTTTTACAACGCATCGAGGGGGTTATTGGGAAGAAGATGATGGATTTTGGTGTGGATAAGGCGGAGGTTATGTTATTGAAGGAGAGGGTGGGGGAGGCGCAGAGGTTGGCGATTCAAGAGTTGAAGGATGTGGGAGGGGCTGCTGGGGCTAGGGGTGGGAGGAAGAGGTATCGGGATCGGGAGGAGGGAGTGAGTGAGAGGATGGATAGGGATGACGATATTGTTGAAGCGGGGGTGAGTTTGCGACGAGTTGTGTTGTAGGTCGAGATGCTGACGTGTTGCTTTGTAGATGCCTAGTAGGGGCAAGAAAAGTAGACGATGGGGTGATTGTCTGCACCACATATTTTGGTTGTACTATTATTCCGTGAAGCAATTTTATCTTTATAGATTTCCAGACGTTCGAGGACAATATGCAACATGAAGCTCGTCTCGCTTACCGATGTGAATAATATCTTGGGATAAGACTGATAAGATAAGATAACCGCACATCTACCTGATAATGGACCTGTCAAGTTCCATTAGTATAATAATACCCGAAATCAATCCCAGAGCAGGGTGTAGGCATTGTAAAAGGGACAATTTGCGCAGCACCGAGGCAGACCGGGTAGGAGAGGTGTGGAGGAGAGCGAATCGGCTAGCATACAAGCGCCTGAACCCACGAGAACACAGTGGCAACGATGCTGAACTTGATCGAGGACGCGTCGAGATTTGTTGTCGAATACAAGTCATATGGAGGGCTAGGTGAGCACCCACGCCTGTCTCGTTAGACACAAACCGGCTTATGGAACTTGTAGTGTAGGGCTTGCGCGCCGTCGTAGGGAATAAGCTTCAGAAACTCAAAGAGAATTTCGATCGAGGCATGGCGTTCACGCCCTCAAGATAGTCGGTGAGGTTCAAAAAGTTCAACTTACGAACGGTAAGCCTTCCACTTGGATCGTCAACCTGTATGCCGATTTGTCACACATATTTAATAGCTCAACGTGCCCTACTGAACGAACTGATACCGGTTGGCTCTGCCCGATTCGGCTATGCGCGCGCCTGTCTCCCAGGAATACGTGTCGGCATTATCCAGGAAATCTTGGATTGATCTCAACGGCGAGATATGTCCGATCGTCTACTCTGGATGTACGGCCGGGCAGGTCTTGGAAAAAGCTCGATTGCAACCTCCGTCTACCAGGAGCTCAACAACCAAAAGCTACTCGCGGCCCAGTTCTTCGAAGCGTTACAGCGCGGAATGCCGAGGCCCCCAGCAGGTTCTAATGACAATCGTCTATGGACTGGCTCACGCTCACTCACGATATGCTGGGGCCGTCGCGGGGGCAATTCAGCGGGACCCTCGGCTGTGCAGCTCTCCCATCCAAATGCAGTACAATCACCTCGTTAGAGGTCCACTAGAGACACCTTCCCATACCTCTCCGCTTGCCAATCTAGTTGAGATCATTGGTGCCCTGGGCGAATGCCGTAGCCCCGATCTCCCTGCCAATGCTACCCATTCTTTGACTGAGCGTGCCGATGGGTGGTTCATCTGGGCTGAGACTGCGTGCGACTTGATACTGAAAAGCATCAATCCCAAGGCACGCTTCGATTCAATCGCTGGGAGGAATCAGACAACTAGTCCGCTTGACACTTTGTACACCACAGTAATCGAAACTAGTCTTCGAGTTGGCGGGGATGAGGAAGCATCAGACCTTCGGAAATGTCTCGGGGCTATACTTGTCTGCTCGGCTCGGACGCCTCTCTTAGTGGCCAGTCTAAGCGATCTGCTCGGTGAACAAATCGAGACGAGCGTCTTGAATTATGTGGTGGATAGCCTAGGTTCGGTGTTATATACAGGTCACGTCAACGGAGGGGTCGTGCGCGTCTACCACTATCTTTGGCTGACTTCATGACCTCATCAGCTCGGTCGCAACGGTTTTGCGTAGACTTAGAGCGGTCGAATACTGACTTTGCACGCTGCTGCCTACGAACAATGCTAGATGGGCTCAAGCTCAATATTTGTGGGCTGGAAACATCGCATATACCCAACAGCGGGGTTCCAAACCTAAGCACGCGGATCGACTCTGCGATTAGTCTTCATCTCTGCTAAGCTGCCTCTATTGGAGTAGCCACTCGAAAGAATTTAAACGGGGAGAACATGAAGACTTGCCGAGAGCGTTTGTGCTTCAGCCGACTGCGTTGTTCTGGATCGAAGTCCTGAGCTTTTTAGGAAAGCTAGGTGTAGCAATGTTTAGTGCTCTAGAGTTCTCGAAGTGGTGCCAGATGGGTGAACAACGCTTACCTCACGAAAATGTGACAATAATTGCTAAGGATTTGGTACTATGTTAGGACATGGTCGTGATATATCGGTGCGCATGAGACACATACCGATCCATCATGACGTTTTACGAACCAATTTCGAAAATCACTCCCCATCTGTATGTATCAGCGTCCGCGTTCTGTCCCAGGCGCATGGCATTCAGCCAGCATCTACGGGCTTCATTTCAAAACACGCCTCATATTACGAGAGGTGGAGAGGAGGATTGGTCGCGCTGGCTGCGTTGCACAGCACACTCTTCAGGCATTTATGCGGGCCCAAGATGTCGACGCGTGGTCGGTTGCTGTTGGTGATCAACTTCGGGAGGAGGCGTCTGCGATTGAAGGGGCTGTAGGGACGGTGGCAAGGGCAGGTCTACTGCAGTGGCCGACGGCGGGGCTATTCTAACCAGTCCTGGAGGAGTTCCTTCGGCGACTGATGGGGATACCAATCTGGCGACTATTTAGGAAGATCGATCCGCGCTGAAAGGAGAGGATACGGTTACCGTACTAGTTATGTCTCTCTCAACTATGATCACGCCCAAAGCCGAACTCTCCCTCGAATCTATAAGTCTCGACCCCTGATATTGACCCTACTTCTACATTAATTCTTCCGCTACCAATCCCAGTCTGTGGCGAGCGCGATTCGATATTCGGATTCAACGCAGGTTGAGAGAGGGAATGCGAATACTGTACCGGACAAATCACTAGCAACCAGTGCGGAGCTCTTTTGGACACTCCCCCCATCTATATCTTTAGTTTGGCTACTCCTAATCGGTCTTAGATAGCTGAAAATGATGCTCTAGGTGTTACCAAAAAGTTTATCTGCAAAGGAACAGCGCCTAGTTAGTGTTTCGAGCACTTTTTGTGGATGTATGCATGTGCTTAGTCAGCGGAAACTGGCCAAGCGTGACGTGACAAGTTGCTAGTATTTTGTCTGGTACAGTAGTACCAGGCGGCTTATAGTTTACGAGGAAGTTGCGCGGTGGGTGATAATTTCACTAGCGAGGGCGAGGGCGGCGATTAAGCTGGAGGCTAGGTTGAAGTAGAAACGAGACTGGGGAAGAGGAAATCGTACAGGATGGAGACGAGAATGGGATGTTGAAATTTGAGTACACGCTCAGTATTTGATTATTCGAGAATATATGCCTTAAAAAACTTGAATTATTGGAGTGAACAGTTGACGCAAAGTGAAATACTTCGAAACTATAAGCGCCAGAACACTTGGCACGTGACCGTATCCACATTTCATTTGGCTTCGAGACCACGGTGAATATTGTCTTTTCTCGCTTCTTTTATCCCATCTCACTGTGTGCTCGATTGATGAGGTACGAAATAAATTACCAGTCCGTAGGGCTCAAGTTCCTTTACACTCACTATCCGTTCCTATCGTATCCCATGACCACAGGCCTCTGGTTTTGGTCACGGCATTTTCAGCCCGAGTCATCAAAACTCCAACCGACATGGAGCTACACGCGGTGGAATAATGCATCACATGTTTTGATACTATAGTGGTACATGATTCTCTCAACAGAGAGGCATAAGCACTAGACTATGCTGTTGGGCATTAGATTGCTAGCAGTCAGGCTCGATTAAAGCATAGAGTATTATTTAAATTCAAGGTGGCCCATTCGCATTGAAGCCGATTTATTCGCCATCGATGAAGCCGCGGGTTCCTCCGTTCCCCAAGCCTGAACAGTCTGCCAAGGGATCCCTCGGTGTAAGTGCCCGGACCCCGACGCCCCTATTCATTACAGTTGGAGCCCGAACCCACAAGCTAGAGCTTAAAAGAAGCTAGAGACCCCGACCTTCGTTCGCTCATTCCCCTAACGTCAAAGATGGCAGTCGAACAGGCTCCTCGCATTCCGCCGCCTTCGGACGGCTCGATCCCCTTTCAGAATGTTGTTGACTTTCATCTCGATCGTAATCCCAAACAGACATGGGCGGTCCTGGCCGGCATTCACGGGGCTCCATTAGTTTCAGTTGACTTCGAGCAGCTTGCGTACGCCGTTCACCGTGCGGCTCATATACTCAACCCGGGTGGGCATATTCCTCAAGGCACATCAGTTGCGGTCCTCGCATCAGGAGATACCATCACTTATGTTGCTGTAGTACTGGGTGCCATGAGGGCCGGGTTGGTGGTGAGTTTCAGACTTATTTATATAACAATTAAATCCAACCGCCTTCCAAGCCATTCCCGCTCTCGCCTCGAACGCAACCTGCTGGCATTAGCCATTTAATCCTTAGCACAAACACAACACATGTGGTTATTGGTGGAAGTCCGGTCATCGACGGCCTCTGGGACAGGATTAAGGCCATTCCCGAAGTACAGTCGTGCGATATCCAAGTTACTCGTTTCCCAGCTTGCGGCGAATTATTCCCCTATTTGAACTCAACTGATAGAGGGTTTATATCCATCACCCGCTTTCCGCCTATCGGACCAACAAATAACGAGTCACCAGTTGCGATTATGCATAGTTCTGGTTCGACGGGTGTTCCTCGTGCTGTTGAACTTAACCAAGAGAACACACTAACCAACCTCATAAACCAACGTAAGCAGCCCTCTAAATCTCGCATACCATTATTTAGACTGCTTGATGTCGTAGCTTCCGCGGCGCAGTTCGGAGACGCCGGAAAGCCTGTTGGTCTGATGGCTATTCCACCCTTTCATATGATGGTAAAGACTCTCGCGTAGATACTCTAAGATGTTTCTTTCTGACGGCCTGTCGACTACCCAGGGCTTCTTGCTGCAATGCCTCTGTCCGCTTTTCACTGGATACTTTCCGGTTTTCTTCCCTCCGAGCCAAACACCTATTGTTCCGACAGCAGACCTTACAATGCAAGCGATAGTCAGCTCCCAATGCGTATCGATTGTGACCGTTCCAACTTTCCTTGAGGTGCGCTTTGAAATCTTCACAACGGGCTATGAGCTGAAGGTGTTGGAAAGATGTGGCTGCATGACGACGATGCGGTATCGCATCTGAAAAAGCTTGAAGGCGTGGTAAGTATCTCTGGATCTGGATCTTCGTTGCCTGGCAAACTGAAACTGGTGATTGAACAGTACTTTGGAGGAGGTCCCCTCGCTCCATGGATAGGTGACGTACTCACTAACAAAGGTATTCCGTCCTCTCCAACGCACCTCGGATGTTGCGCATCCCACACTTTTTTCCAGGAGTCCGCATGCGAACGGCGTACGGGGCGAGCGAAGCAGGATGTATATCCTTGCTCCAATCCCCAAATTACGACCAGAGAGAGCCTCATAACTGGATCTACATGCAATTTTCCGATAGAACCAGCTGTCGCTTCGTTCCTCAAGAGGAGCACGGAGGAGCGTATGAGCTCGTACTTGTGGTGAGTACGACTGTTGGTGACAATAAGGCTATTCATTGGTCCTGACCAGGCTCAAGGACTGCGCAGAACACAAGCCCTTGATTATCAACTGCGAGGTGGAGGGAAGACCTGCATATGCGACAAAGGACCTGTTTGTACCCCATCCTAATATATCTAACCTATGGAAGATGTGAGTGGGCCCGATCTCACTCCGCGTTCTTTTACGCTAACTCCCGTTTAAAGTGTTGGACGTCTGGACGATCAGATCGTGCTAGCTAACGGCGAAAAGGTGAATCCTGAGGCGGTTGGTAAGCCTTCTTGCGTACTCAACTGCTTCAGTAATATGAGCTGATTTTTTTCAATTTATAGAGGCGGAAATAATCCTAAGCCCTCTTGCCGAAGTTGCTGTTATATTCTGGCGAGAGAAGAATCAAGTCGGCGTCCTTATCGAACTGGTCAAAGGAGTCCACGATCGGCTCAATAACAAGGAAAGTCGAGCCCAATTGATGGACGATATCTGGTGCGTCTGCTCCCAAATCGTTTACTTGACCCATAGTTAACAGAAATCGAACTTGCACACAAAGGCCTTTTGTTGAAAGGGCGAATGCTGTAGCCCCCACGCACGCACGCATATCTAGAGACGTGGTGATATTTGCGGAGTCGGACCGGCCCTTGGCGCGTACTCCTAAAGGCACGCTCTCGCGAGCTGGTTCCGTTCAGATATATACGGAAGACATTGAGAAGATGTATGCGGCCCTGGATCGCCATGAACAAACCAAGACAACGTTGGGGGTCATTGCGTCGCTGGACACACAAAGTCAAGCTGAAACGTGGCTGAAGACCTGCTTGGAAAATCTTCTCGGGAGGAACCTGGAGGCTAATGTCGACCTATTCCAACAAGGGCTCGATAGGTACGCGCTTTCGTATACTACTACTAAGAAGCTGGAAGCATTGAACTGACGATATGGTTCCGCAGCTTAACCGCTACCTTCTTGTTTAGAGAACTCAAGAACATGCTCGGTTCCTCTCCGGACCTACGAAATCAGCAGGCCGCACAAGCGTTGGTTCAGGATACAATCTTTCGTAATCCGACAATCTTGCAGCTTTCTGAGCTGATCATTCAGCCTACGACCAACAATACGGCAATCTCACCGAAGCAGGCTCAGGAGGAAAACTTGAAATTGATTCAACAATTCGTTCAGCGATATGACCGAGTCGCCACGACCAAGATCGCCCCTCAAGCTCGTTCCCCGCCGAAGGAACGTATCTTACTCACGGGTACCACGCGCGGACTCGGTTCCCACCTCTTGGCACAGCTGCTTGCGCACGATCGCGTTGACCGAATCTGGGCCTTGAACAGTAAACCGAATCCTGACGGGCTATCACTCCAGCAACGCCAGTTGGATTCGTTCAAGGACAAATCGCTCGGTACTGACTTGCTCCGTCACCCTAAACTCATACTATTGGAGAGTGACTTGACGGAAGAGGGTCTGGGAGTGCCGGCAGAAATATATGATGACGTGAGTATTGCAGGTGCTGTCCGGAGAGTTGAGGCTCATTTTTCAACCTCCAGATCCTGCGCACATCTACTCTCGTTATTCACGTACGTAACCCGCTGCTCTTTCCATGTCTACCTTCCGATTGACGTAATGAATATGTAGAACGCCTGGCAGGTAAATTTCAATCTGGCTCTCCAGTCGTTTCAGCCGAGCATACAAGGCGCTCGGAACTTACTCGACCTGGCTTTGGCGTCCGAGTCCCATCCGCGTTTCCTGTTCACCTCGTCCGTCTCGGCGGCTGGTTTTGGCGCACCCGGTAAGCGGCTGCTGGAAACCACTCTTGAGCCTTTGGATGCGTCAACGAGCATTGGATATGGGCAAAGCAAGTTTGTTACTGAAAGGGTGCGTCCAGTGCCTCGCGTGAATCAACCAAAACAAACAGTTGAACTATGTGATCTTCAGCTTCTCGAGTCTGCTCGTGCTGCCGGTGTTGAGACCTGTTCTATTCGGCTTGGGCAACTCGCAGGAGACACTGTTAAAGGTTCATGGTCTCTAACGGACTGGGTGCCATCCGTAATTGCCTCCTCCGTTTCTTCTGGTTATTTACCAGACGCCATCGGTGTAAGCTACTCGGCTTTATTCAAAAGACTCACATTTAATTCGTTTGCGTATCTAGGGCGCCTCATGGATTCCAATTGACATAGCCGCCCAGTCAATTATCGAGATCGCTCTTAGTCGAACAGATCTTATCCCGTCTGTCCTGCATTGCGCACACCCTCGTCCCACCGCATGGAACCAAGTCATATCCTTTTTTGCAGAAACCCTCGCGGATCGAGTCAAAGATAGCAAACCCCTGTCAATCGTACCATTCAGCGAGTGGATGGAACATGTTGGCGCATTAGCGGCTGTTTCCAAAGACGCGCCGGACGTCGTGGCCAAACGATTTCCTAGCACAAAGATCCAGAGCACCCTCAACGGAATGGCACGTGCCGATGAAACCCTACGGAAACTGAAGGCGGAAGACTTCGAGCATGGCTTAGAGGGTGTGGAGGCTGCGGGGACTGGCAGACTGCTCACGACGAAAGCGGAATCCTTGAGTCCGAGTCTGAAAGATGTTGCGCCACTCAGTCCGGAGGATGTGAAGAAATGGGTGGAATACTGGTCGGAGAACGGCTTATTTGTCTAGAAGTTGAATTTAGTGTATGAATAAATGAAAGGAATTGAATACGGTTGTGGCTCTTCCCGCTAGTGAGATAAGGACAACTGTTCCGATCCCAAGTTAAGAAGCGCCATGGCGAATACAATAGTAGAAAACCCCTAACTGGTGTATTCAAATGGAATGTAAGTTCTGTCTATACCGTTTGAGCGCAATGTCAACTACTTACATCGTTGCTGCATATGAGATTGCCAGATTTGGTTTCAACCCGCAGCTCCGAATATCGTAGGCTGACCTAGTACTACCCCTTCCTCTACCTGTAAACCCACCAGAGCATCCTCAAACGCTTCCAGGTTATTAGCCGAAAGATCTGTAAAAGTACACAAATTCTTAACCGCAAGTTCGGCTCGAAAAAGTTGTATAAGTGCCAGTCTGTATCGTTATAAGAATCGCGTCTTTGTACCGGTCGATCCAGGTCGAGGTTGACGCTAGTAATAGTTATGACGAGCGCGCTCCAAAGCGTAGTGTAAAATGGGAAGCAAGATTTATTGTTAGTTTAACTTTGATCGATCTTTGAGTTCGGATAGCGGGGGGCTTACGTTTATTTGCCGCGAAGAGATAACCGCATCGACCAGCATACCAGTATCCATCCTGGGGGTCGTCAATTTCCAGCGGTCTGGGTACTTCTTCCAAGGATCACACATTTCTTTTAAATTTTCCAGAGCTCCTAGGCGCGAAAGACAGAGTGGTATTGAATAACCTTAGCATATATCTACCAGATTTGTCAGTACGCGAGTTACCTGGGGTCTGTTTCTCTATTTCTGTGGGTATACCATAACCTTGTGGAAGTGGAGAGTAGGATCAATGGCTGGAATGCGAAGTTCACCGCTGCGTTCGCATTTGTACTTGAAGTCTTGACCCCCGTTGGCTGAGAGGGGTTTCCCTCGAATTTAGTTGAATCTTCGATGTTGTAAATATAGAAAGACTAATGTATCTGATATAATAAATAAAGAGCGTTATAATTACTAGGAGACTACAGGAGAAGATAGATAAGAAAGAGATGAGGTAGACGGCGCGGAAACGCGCCTTATATACCCCAGAGACAAGTCGCCCGAGTCACAGACTCGAGCCTGCGCAGTCGCTGCGCATACAGTGACTCGATACATGCGCTTGACTCGATTACAGGTGTACGTATGCATGTACTAGAATGTTCTACTAACTACGAGATATTTCTACAGTAAATACCCTAATAGAGGACATACCACAACAAATAGAATTTCCTCGTGTTTGTATTTCTCCCACCCGATAACTGAAACAGTAGTCCGGTTCAGTATTTTGATAAGGTAGGGAACAGAATACCTTCGTACCCGGCTTCTTCGAGCGCTTTTCGCATCATATTCATAGCTCTATAGATCGACGGATTCGGTCAGCTTCATCCATTGTCGTAGAGCATCGGGAAACATTTATCTCCTCCACGTCCGCCATATTCGACGAGTTGGTAGATTTCCCCATACTGTACGTTACGGATACACGACGGATCCTGTGTCCATGGACGCGCATCAATCACGACCAGTAAATGGAGTTCTTAGTTGGGTCCATGTCTACTAGGTTCTGAAAATCTACCTAGGTGGATAAATTGGGTCCTGATAGAGGGATGGACGTTGGTCCAAAACGTTCACGATAGATTCCTGCCCATCAAGGGTGTTTCGCATCCCTTAGTAAGGAAGCCGTTAGCACGACGGTCGAAGGTCATAGATTCCGCATATCGCGGTAATATCGCGGCAGGAATACGCACAGACCTGAAGACTTAATATGACTTCGAGGTGTTTGTCCCCACCCCAAGTAGACTTCTACGCAATGCGGTCAGAGCGCCCTTTCCACCTGATGAGTTGCCGGAGGTAAGCGAGAGATTATATGAGTTTGTGGTTCGTTGGAATAGGTGGCTGAATGTCACGGCCCGCTGCTCGCGTGTCATTATCAAGCATAGGGGAATTATAAAATAGTTTACCGCAGCATTGGGATTTGTGGGACGCTGATTCGAACAAACGGAACGGCGTGGAGTTCGCTGAGTATCTCTACGAACACACAGTCTTGTGTCGTAAAGTCTCCGATATTGACAGCGTAACCTGACGAGGATCTAAGGCGTGTGCTCAAATCAGGACAAGATTCACAAGTACTCGCCTTCAATGGCTTCAAGCCTTTTTATCGTGAACACTTTCTTCACACTTATCTGCAAACTGTGCGGAAGACCTCCTGGTTTCCTGCCGTCCGATAAGTACTAATCCATCTCGACCGCATAAGTCAAAATCCTTTTTATAAAAATTTCGGTCAGGCAGTTTGTCTTTCAAACGTGCGACTTCAACCTGCTTGGCGAAGGCTGTAATAGGCGGCGCGAGACAACATAACCGCCGTTTGGTGTACGACCGCGGCCCGTTTATATAATGTTGTCGTCACCTGGAAGCTAGACCAGGTAACGGAGCATATGTTCGAGAGGATTTCTTCGACGACTATGGTATTGGTGGTTTCGAGCTCGAGGGGGGTAAAAGTCTGCATTCATATGGAATGCGGGTGACATTCTGCCGGTCTGTAAGTGCGGCGACCTTCCATTCATTTGGAATGAATCGAGCTGTTTCTGTTTGCGAGTACGCGCTCGAGTTCTTCAGTCTAGCTGATCTTGATTCGGAGTCATGTTTCTCCGCGGCCGACCCACAATAGACATTGGTGGAGGCTACCCACTGTTCGCACCTGCGTCGACTTGCATATTCATAATTGAAATCGAACTCACCCTGTACAATGACCAACTAAAGTAGACGACTCTCAAAAGCCACTGGCGTAAGCGCGCACTTTCCCAAAAGGGCTGAAACCGAGGCTACCTCCCGCCAGGGGGTAAATTTAGAGAATCGCTTCACACCATCGCTGCGTGTAGCTCTGAGAAGACCATAGATACTTTTGTACTATTAAAATTGATTTTTCCGCCGCCTGCTATAGCGGATCTGTACTTGCGCTCGTCATCGACGAGCAATCAGATGATGATCTCGGAGCCCCAAATCGCCGAATTTATGTGTTGGGACACTCCGGGGGAAGTGCTACCAAGGTTACTTGATTAGCATTCCACAATTCCATCACGCACTCATAAAAGACTGCAAATGTAGCTAAACATTAGCCGAGCACAACCAATGATAACATGTTTTGTTTATAGTTTGACAGTTGAAAAATTACTTGGATTGGATAACCTTGCCTAACTCGTGGCACGGTCGAAGACCCCAGAGTCTCCCGACGCATAAATCCAGGCTTTTGGGGCTCCGAGATCATCATTTGATTGCTCATCGATGACGAGCGCAAGTACAGATCCGCTATAGCAGGCGGCGGAAAAATCAATTTTAATAGTACAAAAGTATCTATGGTCTTCTCAGAGCTACACGCAGCGATGGTGTGAAGCGATTCTCGAAATTTACCCCCTGGCGGGAGGTAGCCTCGGTTTCAGCCCTTTTGGGAAGGTGCGCGCTTACGCCAGTGGCTTTTGAGAGTCGTCTACTTTTAAATATGTTTGGAACTGTATTTGAATGTAATGATCTACGAACTTGGTTCGCTCGGGTATTGCTTAGCGCCGATCAGTTCGGATCCGAGTTCCGTGTTCCGGATGCAAACCTTGTTAGGGCATCACTCATCACCGCGCAACTTCTCATGATCTGCACTTGGCGTGGTAATTCGAGCTCCTGGGTCTAGTGAGCGTCTACTATCTGGGAAATAATGGTTCTTGGAGTCTATTCTCGTGCTCTTCCTATGACGACATCTGGTTACATGACAACGCTTCGAGCTCGCGTATTCAAAATAAAGCAGGGAGCCAAGGCTGACAAGAGCAAAACATACCAAGAAACCTACTCTTGCTCCTGTGGCTTCCAGCGTGGAACGAGAGTACGAGACAGAGATTAGGAGGAGTGAAGACGAGGGTCCCGGGTCCAATAGTCATAGCGGCCCATACAGCTCAGCTCGGTACTGGAATCCGCGCAAGTGACGCCTCTATTTGAACCAGCCGTGTCCACAACTTCTAGTTCTATCACCTCTGCCCCGGCCACTTTCGATTCTCTTGGTTTGGTCGCACCTTTGCTCGACGCGCTTAGACTGGTCGGCTAAACGAACCCGACAGAGATCCAATCCGGCATTATTCCGCATGCGTCGGGGGACGACATTTTGGATGTTACAGAAACTATAATCCTATTGCCTATTTAAATTGGGTTCTCGAAATAACTGGGTGTCTAGGGCTCGGTCAAAACAGCAGTGTTTGCCCGCCGACCCTACAAACGGCGCGAACGAGCCTAATGGACTCTTGGCGCGTTCTAGCTCCGACTCGGCGCGTCACATTGTGTTTGTATTTTCGATTAGGAGTGAACGGGTTATGGGATAGCGAACTAGCGTGCTGGGTCGTGCAACATTTCGAGGTGCTAGGGTCGGCGATCGGTGTGAGGTGTGCGGCTATCGTTGTACAGTCGGACCCCTCGA
>JANWGL010001114.1:0-20199 GCA_025200755.1 Ceratobasidium sp. C01
CACGCTGGTGGTGGTTATGCACAAGGTGGTGAGATGTATTGCAAATTGAGAGGTCACGTGCTTTAAGCGCACAGAAATTCCTCAAAGTCGCAAATTCCTCCACTACTGGGAATCTTGAATATATGCTATGAAACACATATCACGGCCAAAGAGTGACCTGAAATGTGACTGGTTGGCGAGCAGTGAGCAAGTTTCATAACATTGAATAGGTGGTCTTCTGTGTTGGATGCCGGGCAATTAGGGATACACGATCAGTTGGGTGGTGACCAAATCTGTAGATCCTGGGGACAGGTAGGCTGGCGCATAATTGAGGTAAAATTTTGTACTTCACAAATGATAATCTACAAGCGTTGATGACTGAGTATACGAGGGCAATTCTTTAGGATAGATTTCAAGTGTCCGAAACACTGCTCTCCCTAACTGAATGTTGCCCACACCTTAATATAGTGGGTGATTGTTTTGCTATGATTGTACGATTAAACCCCTCAAAGGACTCTTGGTAAGTCTATCTACTATCAAAAATCCGGACCTTCGGATTCACCCTTCTACCCAAATCCGAGGGTCGCTCAAAAAAACGGACCCTCGGATTTTGAGACTACCCGGTCTTTACCCTCGGACATTTCTCAGTTCCGGGGGTAACCCTCGGAAAATCCGCGGCTTTGGGGTCCATAGTGGACTATAAAATCCAAGACTCCCTCAGCATGTTCGCACCATCTCCAGTGCCACTTTGACGAGATCCCGAGTACATCGATCGTTCCAAATATCCCACATTTTTAGATCTTCAATGTCTACCCCAGTCCAACTTCTTAAACACGATGGTCCCGTCCAGCCTAACTCCTACATAATGTATGTATGCCTTGGTCCTGAGTCATACTCGGTTTGCTTACGGTTGCACTTCAGTAAGCTCAAGGAGGATGTCTCGGCTTCTGATCACCTTGACCTCCACAACAACTCCCAGGCTCGAGTCGCCTCTTGCATCAAACATGAGTACCACGAAGATGTGTTTAAGGGCTACGCTGCGACCTTGAACGACGAGGAGCTCGAGTTCCTTCTCAACTGCGATCAAGTCGAATCTATCTCGGAGGACGGCTACTGCTCAGCTATGGTTGTGTAAGTGAATCCCTCTGTGATTTTGTATAGAGGAACGCCTCATACTGCCTACACCGACCTAGTCCCAACGATTCATACGAGGTCACCGAACAGGAGTTCCCCGAAGGAGACCAAGAGGCTAGTGCTCAAGCTCTTTCAGACGTAGACGTCTATGGGTTGGACACCGTAAGCCCAGTATACTCGCCCTTTGAACCCCATCTGAAATGCAATTCTTCCATCAGGGTATTTACATCCAGCATAACTGCTTCGGGGGGCGCGCTCGCTGGGGTGCAAACTTCACAACGGTAAGAGATCTCTTACCGTTGTTCAAACCCTGACATCATGTGTGACTAAATACCCATTCTATTCATATCTAGGACGGAAACCTCGACGCAAACGGCCATGGGACTCGTAAGCGGTCCATTTTTCATTCTTGATGCATTCTGTTTAAACCCAAATGCACCTTGCTCCTGTTACAGACACTGCCGGCACCGCTGTTGGTCTCACCTTCGGACAGGCAACGTCCGCCAATATCATCGCGGTCAAAGGTTAGCGCTGCAATGTCAATATCCTACTTAGAAACTAAATAATGAGACCGCCTTCCGCGTTGCAGTGCTGGGCGATAACGGGAAAGGCTCCTGGTCCTGGATCATAGCTGGAATTAACTGGGCCTTTCAGCAAGCTAAGGCAAGCGGACGACCATCAGTAGCGACTATGTCGATTGGCGGGTCTGCTTATTCTCCTGTCGATACTGCCGTTCGCAATGCCATTGCAGGCGGTCTTAGCTTTGCAATTGCCGCAGGAAATGACAACAAGGATGCGAGCGGAGCCAGCCCTGCTCGCGTCCTCGAGGCGAATACCGTCGGCGCTGTCGATGCTAGCAACAGGAAAGCGTCGTTCTCGAACTTTGGTGCACCTCTCAAGGTCTGGGCTCTTGGTGTTGGCGTTTTGAGCGCTTGGATTGGGGGCCCAAATGTGGTTAAGCAGCTCGACGGTACTTCAATGGCTACGTACGTCTCCCCCACTACAACAGTTATGTTCAGAAAGGCTGACGGTGTTGCAACTCAGACCTCGTGTTGCTGGCTACATGGCGTTGGCTCTCGGCCGGGCACGCATTCAGCCACCTAACCTAACCACCGAATTGAAGAAGAACGCCAAGCCGCTCGTTATCGGAGCTCCAGCTGGTACCACCAATTTGCTGGCCCAACGTTGGTGATGAGAATGGTTCAGCTCTATACGTAGACTACGGGTTGTGCTATGTAGCTAAAACGGTGTAAATGAAATGAATCAAGTTTGTGCATGTCCTGAACTTTACCTGTGGGATTTACGCGAGCAACTCGATCGAGGAGGCAATTGTGGTCTGAAAAGATCTTCAAGTTCGGAGCATGGATGCTGAATATATGCTTGATATAAGTTCGAGGGCAACGCATCTATGGCATTTACTGTGCTTGTTCAAGTGAAGGCGTACCTATTGAACTTTCGCACGTACAGATTATAAGCCTACGAAAGCTCCCAACACCGTGGATTGGCGCACGTCAGAATGAAATATGGTTTTAGCCAGTGAATGGAAAATAAAATCTGAGTAGCTCGAGTAATCCTCGGTGAAAGACTTGCAATAGAATGCTTTCCAGATCCTTGATAATTGTAAGCTACTGTAAACAGGGTAGTACTGTTGCGTTAACCCACATGAGCGTGAAACTTGGCCGAACTATAGATACTTTCAATATCACGGTTATGTCTTAATAGACGATGTGAGAATTACCAAAAGCATCGAGGTCGACCCTCACCCCTCACCTGATCACTCATCTATGGAGATTCGCTCTATTTAAGTTGTCGTAGCGCGTTCCTCCCGTTCTGGCGCCTATCTGATTAGGTAAGCATCTCGCACAGGATGGTCTTGGCATTGCGCCGTCTGTGCATCGACCGAGTAAGGAGGCAATGATCGCCCCGGGCTTCCGTCAAGGCACGGAGGCAGAACGAGGGTGCTTCCCAAAAGGATTACTGGTCTGGAGCACACCATCCCGCTATCCGAGGGTGGATGTTACCGGTGCGTTGATCCACAGCGCACTTGGCGTATACTTCCATAGAATAGGTTAAGCACGATGTTCGGCTCGTTGATCCATTGCAGTGCAGTAGGGGCAGTGAGGCTTGATAAAGCTCAGATCTGCCGATATATATGTACCACTGCAAAACGTCTGGCTTCGTCAATATTCTACTCGTATCATCCGATCTCTTTCGGTCCAAGTCGACTTTAACTCACTAAAATCGATTCATCTTTTCGAAGCACTAGACATGCAATCTCCAGCCCAGCTCCTTAAACACGATGGGCCGGTTCAACCCAATTCGTATATCATGTATGTATGCGTTGCTTCAATATACAATATGAGACTCATAACCTATGTCACGCAGTAAACTCAAGGACGACATTTCCGCGGCCGATCACTTCGACCTACTTAACAACTCTAAGTCTCAACTCACCTCATGTATCAAGCACGAATACCACCCTGAGGTTTTCAACGGCTACTCTGCTACGCTAACTGACGAGGAGCTCGATATCGTTCTTAACTGCGGGCACGCTGAATTGGTTGCGGAAGACGGATACTGTTCGGCCTTGATTGAGTAATTCATATTTGTTGTAGATTTTAATAATACCTTTGAGCTTACTATACCGATTTAGTCCCGATGATTCGAGCGAGGTTACTGAAATGGTATTCCCTGAAAATAATGAACAAGCAGCCAATTTCGAAGCCTTCCGGGGAGTCGACGTATACATGTTTGGAACGGTATGTTTCTTCCCCTAACATGTTCCGCACACGAAGATAGCTGATTTTAGTATTGTAGGGTATCTTCATTGAGCATGCCTGCTTTGGGGGTCGAGCCCGCTGGGGCGCAAACTTTACGAGTGTGAGTTCTCCCTCTCCATGGCATTGCATTGTTGAAAAGCAAGCTAACGTTGATTTCTGGCCTTATCTAGGACGGAGATAATGACGCAAACGGTCATGGAACGCGTAAGTAGGCTGTGTTCCTCCCTTTAGGTTTACGCATATATTCTGATATACTTCGTAATTCCTGGTAGACACCGCTGGTACAGCTGTTGGAAATGCCTTTGGACAAGCTACGTCGGCGAATGTTATCGCTGTTAAGGGTAGGGGCGGTCTCTCCCAGTATAATTCGTGTGGCTAACTCGGGTTTTAGTCCTGGGTGACAACGGCATCGGCTCAATTTCTGGCATCATAGCCGGAATCAACTGGATGGTTCAGCAGACCGGGGAGAGCGGACGCCGATCTGTCGCAAACATGTCGATCGGGGGCCCAGCGAGTCTTCCTCTCGATGATGCTGTTCGCAGTGCAATCCGCTCGGGCGTAAGTGTCGTCGTTGCTGCTGGAAGCGGGGGCGGGGATGTCAACCGATCTAGTCCTGCGCGCGTTGTCGAGGCGAACACGGTCGGCGCAGTCGACGACAACAGACGCAAAGCACCATTTTCAGACTTTGGGCCAACTCTCAAAGTCTGGGCGCGGGGCATTGGCATCTGGAGTGCCTGGATTGGCGGCCCGAATGAGATTAGAAAACTCAGCGGAACATCTATGGCTGCGTATGTGATTCTGATTTCGTTTGTTCAGAGTGACTGACATTAGGATAACATAGTTCCTGCGTTACTGGCTATATGGCGATTGCACTTGGGAGCGAGCGTCTTTCTCCAACGCGCATGACCGAAGAACTAATTAAGCACGCTAAACCGTTCGTTACTGGGGTCCCACCTGGCACTACTAATTTGTTGGCTCAGCGCTGGAATGATGGACCGTCGACTTAGTTGAATCGTTGAACATACCTGTTAATTGGATTATGCATTTGATCAATTGAAACGTGCTCCCTAGCTTAGTCAGCGACGACGTGGAACGCGGACCCTGAGGAAAAGGATACAAAATGGATTTTCTGGATGGAGAAGGCTCCAGCCAACGACCAAGATGGCCTCTGTCGACCCCGCCTCCGTCCCTCTCCCCAGCACCGACTCCAACAAGACCATGACCGTCGGCGTGCGTACGACCAACCTCCCGTCTATCAAAAACGCGCCTCTCCCAGCCGAGGGTAATGGCACGTTTTCGAACCCGACGCTCGCGGCTCTCGTGCTCGGCGTGCCATTCGTCGTCAAGCGCGTCTTGCCGATCGTATCGCGCGGTGGATCGAACACGTATTGGTTCTTAGTTGTGGTGTTGGGTGTGCCCGTCACGGTCGCGTACTGGACCGTGATGAGTATGTATGGGGCGAGGAAGAACGAGAAGGCCGTGCTTCCTGGACGGCCGCAGAGCGAGTACTTCGAGATCAAGGACGCGGCGTTGAAGGCTGAGTGGGAAGGGAAGAAAATTCCTATGCAGATTTTCCATGATGCCTATTTCGAGGGCAAGATTGATTTTAAAGGTCAGTCTTTCTCGCTTTCTTTCGCGCGTTTTTTTCTCAATGCTAACGGTTTTCTATTTTCCAGGCGATGTGCTCGACGTGATGGAGTACCGACACGACTGGGCAGCCTTCACTATGACTCCCGAGCTCTTCAAATACGTCTTCACTGTCCTTATCCCCGAGGTCATCAAGCACACTAAGACTCAGGACGAGGAGCAAGTACGAGACCACTACGACCGAGGTGACGACTTCTACGAGTGGTTCCTCGGCCCACGCATGATTTACACTTCCGGAGTCGTCATGGACAACACCAAGGAAGAAACTCTCGAACAGCTCCAGGACAACAAGCTCGCGCTCGTCTGCGAAAAACTCGACCTGAAGCCTGAAGACAAGCTCCTCGATATCGGATGCGGGTGGGGCACGCTCGCTGCGTACGCTGCGAAGAACTACGGTTGCGACGTCACTGGTGTTACTCTTGCCAAGAAGCAATGCGCATTTGGGAATGACCGGATCAAGAGCAATGGCGGAGACCCCAACCGTGCGCGTATTCTCTGCATGGACTTTAGGGACGTCCCACCGGTCAAGGGCTCGTTTACCAAGATCGTGTCCCTCGAGATGGCGGAGCACGTCGGGATCAGGCGGTACAATGCGTTCTTGAGGCAGGTGTACGACCTCTTGGACGACGATGGTATTTTCGTTTTCCAGGTTGCGGGTATCAGGCAGTGCTGGCAATATGAGGACCTCATTTGGTATGTCTTCTTCTCGTTCGCATCGCCCTCTTTCCCCCCATCTTCCCAAGCCTTACGTTTCTCTCGTGTAATCGTCCTCATGGTTTTTTTTTCTTCACAGGGGTCTCTTCATGAACAAGTACGTCTTCCCGGGTGCGGACGCGTCGTGCGCGCTCAACTGGGTCATTGGTCGCGTGAGTACCTCATTCCCCCTCTCCACACACCCTCTTTCTTTCGCTGCGCTGCACGTGATTTCATTTCATGCGCGTCCTGGCGTCGTGATATATCCTTTTTGGGCTGTGTTACGTGTCATCGTCACGTTACATCTCCGAGTGACACGTATTTCACGTGTTTGGTTTTGCTTATGCGCACATTCTTGTCTGGTCTACTTGGATGCTCACATGCTGACGACATTGTTTTTAGCTCGAGGGTGTCGGCTTTGAGATCAAGGCTGTTGATGTCCTCGGTGTTCACTACTCGGCTACTATCTGGAGGTGGTACAAGAACTGGATCTCGAACAAGTCCAAGGTACGCTTTCGCTCTCCATACCTCTATCCCAACCCTTTCCGCGCCCAGTACCCTAACCCTTCACGTCCCACCCCTCGCCAACTTAATATACTTCCGCATACTAACGTTTCTCCTGCAGGTGCTTGCGACTTACGGCGAACGGTGGTTCCGCATCTGGGCATACTTCCTCGCCTACAGCACTATCATCTCCCGTCAAGGTTCCGCCAGTGTTTTCCAGATCACTGCGCACAAGAACTTGAACGCGTTCCACCGTATGGAGGGTCTTGAGAGCCACACTAGCTTGAGGCTCTCGGATCGGGCCAAGTCGAACTCGTGAGTCGACTCCATCCACCCACCCTAATAATTTTATGCTAACTAGCGTTATTGCGTGTTGTAGCCCTGTCGTCTAGACATCCAAAAAAATTACGAGCAGAGTTTAGAGTAGGAGGAGGGATGGATGGGCGGGGGATGGATAATCTAAGTCTCGTAATTCTATAGACGTAATCCGCGTTTGGCCTGTTTGGGGGCACGTGTGTTTCTGTACCGTACCACTTCTTTTTTTGTTTGGGGGAATTTTAGAGGTGGAGGTTGCGTCTTTTCGACTTTGATTGTGTGTTGTTGTGAGCATAGAGTGAGAGAAGGGGATGGGGTTTGAAGTGAGGCCATGGGTGTATGCGGCTCCTTCTGCTTGAACAAATCAATTAGCCCTGTGGAATTCCGACAGGGTTGTAGCGCATCCCCCCCCCCCATAGAAAACCTAGGTAACTGCCTCCCCCAACGAACTTTCTGTGGGGACTGGGTTCAACCCAGTTCAAAACATTGAGGATCAAGCATGCATATCAGGAGGTAATTTGACCCCATCGGGAGAACACGTGATGACGGGTGCATCTTATAAGTATCGTTTATATCGTGATACATAAACTATAAGGCTAATGCGTATAGGGGGCATACATGTCATAGTCCGCTAGAGTAACGAGCCGAAGATGAAGAACGAGTGGGGTCACAGAGAGCACAGCCGTCGTAGCAACGCGCTTGTGACACTGACAGGCAGATCATGTAGGGAAATGTAATGGCCGGTGTGTGATCAGGCGAAACATTTGAAGGACTAGGAAAGCATATCATATTATTGGCATAGGCTTCAAATGTTCAGTTACAAGAGAGACGTAAAACTTCTAAAGTTCTAGTTCGTAATTCAAGCAGTAATCGCAACAGACGGGGTGATCCCATTAACGATCTCCACTACTCCTGTTTCCCGAACCTGCTCGGTCTTGTCTCCGAAGTAACCTGGAATACCATCTTATGAGTGTCAAGTTCCACGAAGCTTTGAAGTTAAAGATACTTACGAGGTGTCATAAATGTCCAGTCGATCGACCCCTGAACCAAGTGCTCCATGCCCCGGACGTACAACTCAATCTGAGAGTCATACTCCGGTCCAAACGAGCGCAAGCGCTTCTTGGCGTTGACATAGTCCTGGAGGCGCCCACGAGTGAGTTTGTCAACGTACTCCATCGCTTCCTCTAGAGTGAGTCGTTTCTCTTGCATAACGACATAGACGAGGTTGTGGGTGTCGCCTCGAGCTACTTCGACCTAGTTGAGTAACGTGTCAGCTACATGACCTATTAAGTTCGCTTCGGTTACGAACTGGGAAAGAGTAGATGTCGTTGGCCCAAGTCAAGATATCGTTTCCAGCAACCCACATCTCTACCATGTCAGGATCTTCAAACACCTCGTCAGGGAAATCGAGCCCGAGCGAATACTCTAGCACGGCTATTCAAGAATCCGAAATCAGCAGCAGCCCAAAATATTTACTATTGAGAAAACCATACCAAAGCCAATTTTAACCGCAGAAGTATCTCGACGGATCTGAATATACTCGTCAATACTAGGGACCTTGTCTACCGATCGATTCGTTGTTTGTTGTAAAGTTGCCTGGGTGTATGCGTCGTACGCGTTGATGATGCGTTCGGTGGTCCGCAAGCTTGAGCCCTCACGTATTTTGGCAAAGTACCTAGGGCACGAGAGTTAGCGAGGCGGGTTTAGATAAGATAAGTAAATCCTTACTTTTGAAGGAATGCCGCGACAAGAAGTTTTGGAGTAGGGGAATCAGGGTTACGAAGTACGTTGACCATAGTATCAATCGCCGACTTAACGGCCTCGACATCGTCACGGAATTCACCGTCATCGGCCGCGTCGTCGAACTGGAAGAGCCGCTCAGCTGGGCTTAAACGTGACAAAATTCGCAGTGCTCACCGAGAATAGCCATAAGACGAAGTCCATCGTCGGTCCAAGGCGCTCAAGACTAGCGTCGGGGTAGCACAAGGCAGTCATATGCCCAAATCCAGCGTTGAAGAACTTCTGTCGCTTTGCACCGCTGTAGATACCTTCATATATGCGTGTCAACTTTCATATCAATGCTATAATAGGACAAGGATAGCGTACCATATGCATCAAATTGAGCGTAAGATTGAGCTTCGGCTTCGTGCCAATGCGGGTTGGTCTTCAGCTCAAAGACTGTACCAGTATGGGCTGCGATGTCGGGCAGCCGAATTGTCGAAGGCATGGTGGCATGACTAGAATTCGTCGACTCGGAGAGAATAGACATGGTATCGTAGTGGAGATATCTAGAGGGCGAGTAGAGAACTTACGATGAGGGATGCAGAACCTCGAAACCAAATCTCCAGGCCTTTATAGCAAGATAAGGCGCTTACAATACCCTATGAGTCTCGCTGAGCGTGTCCTTACAGCATTGCTCATCGGTAGCGCCTCAGTCTAGCACTTTAATTATAACCAATGATGAGCAGGCGGGGAGTACTAGTTTCGATCAACAAAGACAAGTGAAATGTCAATTTAAGGTTTAGCGATATGAACCTTGCCGTATCTCCAGAGCGCTTCTCATATTTGCATTAACCATCTTGTTTCTATCTCTAGATTTGGTATTTATACCACGGTGTCAACATCGCATCGATGTCGGGACTCGACACGAGGATCTTTCCACTCGACTGAGAGTTCCAAGCGGCAGCGGTACATGTCTTCCTCTTTGTCCGAGACGGGAAGCGCAAAGACGGTGGCGTATGTAGGTGGCTTATCGAGACGCCGGATCCTACAGGATCTGGAAGCGCGGGCCGGCGCTTGGAAGATATAGGAGCTAGCTCAGAGTACTACTGTAGTAATTAAACTTGAGGCGCTACCAACTTTACAGGCTCTGACTATTCTGACGCTGTCTCCCCATCTGTTATTAACCTTATTCCTCTATTTCTCAGGGACGAAGTATTCTTCGGAGTGGTCGACCGGGCTGTAAGAGCTGCGAATAACCGCGACGTGCATTGCATGATGTGCGAATGCTGTATCAAGTTGGCGCAGGGTAGAAAGGCACCAAATTCATTCAGGGCAGATTGGCTCTGATAACGCTGATTCGCCCTATTAGGTTTCGACAATAAGGTTTGGCGCTCAACTGCGTCTCGGCCGTCGCCGGATGAGCGCGTGTGATGTGCGCCACTTACGGACTCGCCGCCGATGTGTCTGTTGCTGCCGATATCTGGCTTGTCGCCGATATCTGATTGGCTGTCAATATCTCTAAGTTCAAATCTTTCCCAGCGTTATCATCTAATCCATTGGAAAGGCATCCATTCAGCGGGCTCAATCAGTGGGCAAGAAAATCCGGTACCTCCTGGCGCTTGGGGTATCTTACGGCTCCTCACCCATTTGACGAGCGCCAAGAACGCATACACCAGGTGCGTGTGCACCTGAGAGCACTACATGAGCTGATACATACTATTTGGAGCTCGGATATTTGTCAGGTTCTTCTTTGGAATCGTAACGAAGAAAGGGCAGATATATATTGAAGACTGTGACGGACCGAAGCGGGGCTAAGGTTTAGGTGCGCGAGACGCGTGGACATATTCATACGGACTGACACATTCTGGCCACGTAAATACCTGTAACAGAACAAATCGTCAAGAAAGCATGGAGAAGGTACCGGGTCCCAAAGTTTAGGGTGACTAGAGTAGATTGAATCAGCGAGGCGCTAGTGGGCTCCCGCTCACCGCTTATGCAGGGTATGTCGAGTCAAAGTTGCGGTAGAGTCTAGAATCAGTCTCGGTAAGTTCAATATGCGCTGAGATTGGACGTGCACGCCTGCGTGCCTCACGCTCTTGAACTCTTGCTTCACCCCACGCTAAGTTGGCTCGTGTCTTACTTTACGCAACTCTCTCACAGACCTAAAGTTACAAATGGGGATAAGTTAGGCGACTCAAGCTCTAATTATCCACAAAGTTAACATATGAGCATTCCGAGTGCTTCCGGATCTTGGATTTATTATCCTGGCACTTGCCGAGCGCACAGGGAAACTTCGTATGCTCACGAGCCCTACTCGGGATTCTTGTCGGGCGGTGTCAACAGTAAACACGGGCGAGCTTATGACCCCGTTATTGGCTCACCGCCGCCCTTTAACTTCCTGGAGCTCTACATTGAGGCGTAGATGAACGTCGGGTTCTGCAAACAGATTTGTCTGACGGGTGACCTGGGGTTACTGTAACACAAAATACTATTTCAAAACATAAATCCCGAAGGCACTGAGATAAAGTTTTATTCGCAATTAAGATATTGCTGGATGCCCCATCACTTTTCTTTTAAGGAAGTTCACTCGGTTTACTCGGGCGACCCGTATTTTCGCATTTCATTTTAAGTCTTAGGTTGGATTTTATCTTAGCTAGGGCTGATGCGGTCGCTCAGAGCGTTGGAGAGAGTTCAACAAACTCCGAAGCGCGTCCTCACTGGAGTAACCACAGGAATTGCCCTCGATGCTTTGTTCTATAAGTGTTACCCTTGCATATACGTGGTAGGAATGCTTAGCACTTACAGCGATTTGCAAAAAGGCATGCACTCGGCGCTTGCTCACTTAAATATTTGCCGTGAGTGCAAGAGCGATTACTCGCCCAAAACCGGACATTTTTTGACAAGGAAAAAGGGCGGTGGAGTCGTATTGCGGCTGTGGAGGTCACCAGATAATTCGTTTCGCGAAAATCGAAGGGTACAAAATCTCGCTCTCGAGCGCTTCAAGATCTTTAACTCCATAATTAGAAGATATAACAAGGTAAACGCTGCATAGAACGTATATATTACCCAGTCTGGAGGGCACTGTCACAATTTAGGGGCCAGTTGCCATGCCAGGAGATGTTGAGATGATAATACTAGAGGGGACTACATATGAATGTTGCCGTTTTGGAGCACGGGAGGACTTTCGCCAACTCCAATGTTTTGGTGCCCTGTATTGGGCGCGTACAAAGCTCCTTGCACAGTATCAAGGCCATCCTACCATGTAGTTCTAAAGGAAATGGTCTTAAAGCGCCCGAGAGCCGGAGTTTGCATATTGAGATAATTGCATATGAAAGCACCTGGTGCCCTCAGTAGCGTCAACGCGAGTACAGCGCACTTCATTTCATCAAAAACTGCCTAGTTTTGGGCGAGTAATCGCTCTTGCACTCGTGGCAATTATTTAAAAAGAGCAAGCGCCGAGTGCATGCCTTTTTTGCAAATCGCTGTAATGATCCTCGCAGATTACCAATCCCATATCTAAAGTTCTGGACATGCACAAACTTAATTCATTTCATTTACATCGATTCTCCGCACAACAACACTCGGGGTCTACGTAAAGACCCTAACACTTCCTGCATTTATTACCAGCCTTGGGCCAGCAAAGTTGTGGTGCCAGCCGGAGATCCAATAACAGCTGGCTTGGCGTGGCTCCTCAGCTCTTTAGCAATACGTGGCGGTGCTACAATGCCTTCCCTACCGAGGGCTACAGCTATGTATCCAGTGACACGGGCCCTAGTTGCAATATGGTCAGCTTTATGAAACAAGGGTAATTGCAGGAGAGACTGACGTAGCCATTGCAGTGCCATCAAACATCCTAGCCGCGCTGGGGCTACCAATCCAGGCGCTCAAGATGCCAACGCCGGGAGCCCATACATCGATAAGTGGGCCAAAGTTCGAGAACCAGGCTTTCCTGTTGCTAGCGTCGACAGCTCCGGACGTAATCGCTTCAGGGACGCGAGCAGGGCTGGTTGCGCTTGCATCTTGGTCATTATCTCCTGAAGCAACAGTAACGCTAAGACCGCCCCAAATGGCGTTGCGAACGGCAGTATCGACTGGAGAGTAAGCCGGTATGCTAAATGCCATCATAGCTACCGATGGTCGCCCGCTTGCCCTAGCTTGCTGGAACGCCCAGTTGATTCCAGCTATGATCCAGGACCAGGCGCCTGGCCCACTATCGCTCAGCACTAAAATGCGGAAAGGGGCTTTGTCATTGATGGCATAGGGAGGATATTTTTACTGCAGTACTAACCTTTGACCGCAATGATCTTGGCGGACGTTGCCTGTCCGAAGGTAAGACCAACAGCGGTGCCGGCGGTGTCTATAGCAGGAGCAAGGTGCATTTGGATTTAAACAGAACGCATCAAGAATTTAAAAAAAATGGACCGCTTACGAGTTCCATGGCCGTTTGCGTCAGTGTTCCCGTCCTACATAAGGTTAGGATGGGTATTTAGTCATTATAAAGTCAGAGTTTGAAAGATGCCTTGCCGTTGTGAAGTTTGCACCCCAGCGGGCACGTCCTGCGAAGCAGTTATGCCCAATATAAATACCCTGTAATGGAATGGTGGATATCCAAATGGTCATCAAAGGGCGAGCAGGTTTTGCTTACGGTGTCCAAGCCATAAATGTCTACGTCTACGGCAGCTTGAGCGCTAGTTTCTTGGCCTCCCTGGGGGAATTCTTGTTCGGTAACCTCGTACGAATTGTTAGGGCTACGCGGATGAAGGTAGGGTCAAAGATGCTTCTATTGGATTTCAGGGAGGGTTCACATACACAACCACAGCCGAGCAGTAGCCGTCCTCCGCGATTAACTCGACCTGGTCACAGTTGAGAAGGAACTGGAGCTCATCGTCGTTCAAGTTCGCGGCGTAACCTTTGAACACGTCTTCGTGGTATTCACGTTTGATACAAGAGACGACCTGAGCCTGGGAGCTGTTGAGTAAGTCGAAATGGTCGGACGTCGAGACATTCTCCTTGAGTTTGCTGAAGTACACTGGTGTGAATACCGGGCGTGACACAGAACCGAGGCATACATACATAATGTAGGAGTTGGGCAGGACGGGGCCATCGTACTTGATGAGTTGGACTGGGGTAGACATTGAGAATTCAAAATTGTAGGATGTTAGGAACGCTTGGAGTGCTCGGGATCTTGTCAAAGTAGAACTGGGGTTGGAGTGAACTCGTTGAGGGAGCCTTGGGTTTTATAGCTATTCATACGACGGGCGTCTACACGAGCAGCTTAGTATGGGAGCTCACGTAGCACTGCATCGTTCGAATGACCCGAGTATTTTGTCTGGGATGCTTCCTGGAGGCTTTTGCCAAGCCAGCATCGGCGTCTGTGTACCAGTTCTGGACGGCCTCGGGTGCGCCCGAAGTCGCGAGAATTAACGATCACGGCCGCCGAGTGTTCTAGGAGCACTCTTATATTATTCTAGGACTAGCGTCTCATCGTTCAGTGGATGAATAAACGTCATCTTTGTGTCCAGCTGGTAGTTTATGCTCCCCCATTGGCCAAACCTAGTCAATGCCGAAAAGTACTAGTAACTTGTAATGCCAGCCGCTGAAATACGGTGACAAAATAGTAATTAAAGGATAAAAATACGCCCTAGGTCAAACTGCGTTGACAGTTTAACCTTATAGCCCTTGCTATAATTAACCCCGAGCTACTAAAAGAGTGATGGGAGCAGCGAGAGTGCTCCCAAAGAACTCGGAGCCCCCGATTGTTGGCTCTTGCTGCTCTGGGCGCTCCTGAGGCCTTCCAGAGCTGGCACACTGACGCTGATGCCCACCAAATGATATTGTTATCGCCCAACCACCTCATGACTCCAGGCATAGTCCCTAAACGGAATATAGTTAGTTAGAACGAAATAACGGGCGCTTGAGGTCACTCACATGCTCTCTCGAGAACAGCGTGAGTATGTTGTTCAAAATGCTTTTGACGTCCTATTCGGCCTGTGCACAGGTGAGCGTAGCACAAAGCTGTGCAGAACCACTTAGCGTGGCTGGGTGCTTGCTCGTTCACACAAAGGCTCGACACTTTAGTTGTATAGGTCAGGTTATCGAGATATGACTTGACCAGACCTCCAAGGCTGGTGCATCCGTGTGAGCGTCTCGAAAATTAAATATGGCAAGGGAGCTCGCTGTTCAATCCAACACTCTCAACTCCTCGTTTCATAGGAAATCAACTAGGGACGTTGGGCACGGCCATTAAATGGTGGTGAAGCTCCAATAAATGATGGAGCGACCGCCACGATTTGGACTAGCGATTTATAGTAAAGTCAGTCCCATCCGCCATTATTTGGTGGAGCCTACGTCATTATTTGACCGCCATTTAATGGTGGTGCCCAACATCCCTACTAAGAGCTACTCCCGTCTATGGTCGTGCGCAAAGCCGGCGGCTATCCAAATTACCTGAGATAAGCCTATTCCTTCGCGTTACATTTCTAAGGTGACCAGAATAGTTGTTGCTATCTCTTTTTCCAAGCGTGATGAGCGCTATTTTTATTAGCATATATATTCCCAATTGTCGACCAGGCCTTAAGAACAACTTTGGGTCTATGATGGTAAAGTTATGGGCGCCTTATTGCTGACCTTGTTTCCATTGACGATAGCGGGAATATGTTGTCTGCGGTGCTGCTGGTATCTCATTTGGCCTGCGTATCGGACATCTAGTGCCAAACCTTCCCAGAAGTGCTTCACTTGCCCGCACGGTGGACCAGGGGGTCCTGTCTGGGGTTTCCGGGGTCTCCTCTCTCTCTCTCTTCCTGTCCTCCATACCCGCTATAGGATACTCTGCTTCCCCCACCTCTCCATCGTGGTGACGACTGCGATTTCGAGTGCCCATCGCCGCCAGACGACCCTAGCTTTTTTTTCTGAGGCTTAGTGTGCCACACTGCCATTTTAGGCACTCACCAATAGCTCTTCGACGCGCCCTGCTCATCCCGCTCACACGCGCATCCGGTTTTCTGGTTTTCAAGGTCGAGAGACCTCCTGCTATATCAGTACCTGCTCAATCTGCTACCTGCTTTGCTCGGCCCCAATCACCTTTTTGGCTCTAACTCGGCCATTTCAGCTCCGCTCGAATTTTAAAGTACATCGCTGTACTCCTGCCGCCTACGCGCTTCAAACGCGCTACTGCACTTCTTTCTGCCGTCGGCCCCCACCGTGCCTTCCGGCCTATCGCCTACAGCTCACTCGCCGCTTGTGTCTCGTTTTCCTCGGGTCCCCGTGATTCGATTTTAGGCGTTGAACTTCCAGCGTTCTCTCCTGCTCTCTGCGCACACAACGCGCCCTCTCGCTACATTTTTGGCCGATTTTCGGTCGCTCCTCGCCTCACTCTCGCCCCACACCGACGCCCACCTATCTATCCCACCGTTTCCCCGAGTCCGGACGCTCCAGTGTAGCTAGGCCCGTGCTGTCGCGTAGCGAATCCTTACGCGCATCGAACGCTTGCTCCCGTGTAACCTGCCGACTCCTCCCCGCCGAGTTCTCTTCACCGTCGTCGAAAAGACCTGCACTTGTCTCGTTTCACCCTCCACCTCTTTATTATCTTTTCTCGACCTTTTCTGTCTACCGGCCACTTCTCTTGTCATGTCTCAGGCTGCAGACCGTTTTGCTGCGGATCTCTTCGAGGTTGAGCTACGTCAGCAAGCCGAAGAGGACCCGCGCAACGCGTGGGAGCTTCTTTGGCTCTTGGGGCTCCCTCTCAGCATCCGCCATAGCTACTTTTTGATTCAGGAGGCTCGGATTGACCAGGATGCTGCACGTCACTTCCTTCGTCGACAATCTTTCTATCAGCACCGCAACTGGCGAGAGCCGCACAAGTTGGACTGCATGATCATTGAGCCGGTCCGTCCCTTTGCCTCCATTGGCCGTCGCGTTCAACGTTGCAAGGGCCCAGCTAGGCCCACATCCACTCGCCGAGCGCCCAAGCCAAAGCCAAAGCCGGAACCTAAGCCTACGCTCAGGTCGCCTCTGCCTGCACTGCCTCGTTCTCGGCCTGCTCCACTTAGGCGCGCTCCTGCTAGACCCCCCGTCAAGCCACCTTTGCCTGGCCTCCAGCATTTTGGCCAGCCTAGGCGTGTGCGCCCCAAGCCCGTCCCACCTCCCGTGCCCACAGTTTCTGCTGGATCCAAGCCCGTCGTCCCCGTCGTCCCCATCGTCTCATCCGTTCCAGCCACGTATGACCTGCTGTCCGCCGCATCCACGTCGGTCTTGCCAGCGCCACTGGTGATCCCCAACCCTGTACCCATGGTCCCGGTTATACCAGTAGCTCCGGTTAGGCCCCTTGATCCTGATGACACCCCACCCCGCCCTCCAACTCCTGCTGGTCTCCGAGACTCCATTCACGCCACCTCGTCTTTACTAGCACATGCGACCGGGTACGATCCGTCCAGCTTGGACCCTAGGTGCTTCTCGCCTCAACCCCCAGTCACGCCAACACCCAAACCCGTCTACAAGGTGTTTCCGCTGCTCCCACCTGGTGAGGGACCTATCCTTGCCAACGGCAAGCGGGTTCCGGAGATTCTTGCCTTCTTGGTTGCCGCTGGCCGACACTACATCAATCCTCTACAGGGGTACTCAATGCAGGAGGCAGCATTCGACATATGTCGCTTACAGGGTGATTTACCCGGTGTTCTGTCTGGTCTGATTAAACTGTTGTTCCCGTCTGGACTGAAAGACCTCTACCTTGCAATGTCGGTGTGCGACCAGACTGTCTGTGACTTCGTGAGGGGCTGGGCAGTCATTTCGATGGCTCATTGCACAGGCGAGATGCCGAAACCTATGCCACTTTGTTCTTGTGGCGGTCGGCCATGGTAGCCAGTCTGTTCTCTTTTTTCTTTTTCTTTTTCTTCTATATTTCTTTTCTTTCTCTTTTGTATCTACTGTAGAGCCTGGGCCTTTCGTCCGAGGGCGGACGTTGTTTTGAGGGGGGCACCTGGACCAGGGGGTCCTGTCTGGGGTTTCCGGGGTCTCCTCTCTCTCTCTCTTCCTGTCCTCCATACCCGCTATAGGATACTCTGCTTCCCCCACCTCTCCAACGGTGACCCGTTGGTGTGAACGCTAGAAAATCGATAGCGGAGAGAGGAACGGAGGCGGGATCAATAGAGGCAATCTTGATCGTTAGTTGGAGCTTCCTCCATCCAGAGAATCCATTTTGTTTCTTTCCCCTCAGGGTCGGCGTTTACACACTGCCGATGACCAAGCTGGAGGCGCGCATAACCACGTCCCAATTAATCGAATTTCCAATCCAATAATGGATATTGTTTAACGATTCAAACTATCAGTACATTATGTTTCGTCAATCCACCGCTTGAGATATTACCAGGTCCGGGCCAACAAATTAGGAGTACCAGGTGGAACCTCGGTAACAATAGGTTCGGCATGTTTGATTAGTTCTTCCGTCAGGTTCCGTGGAGGTAAGTACTGTCTCCCCAGTGCTATTGCCATATACCCAGTAACCCGGGGGCTGCGTTGTCCCAGAGTCAGTCACTCTGAAACCAAAAGCAATGAGAATTACATACGCAGCCATAGCAGAACCAGATAGCCTCTTCACCGAGCTCGGGCCATTGATCCAAGCACTCAAGATGTCAGTACCCGGTGCCCAGACCTTGAGAGTAGGGCCAAAGTTCGAAAAGGGGGCTTTACGGCGGTTGTAATCGACAGCGCCGACCGCATTCGCCTCGACAACCCGAGCAGGACTAAATCGACTGAGATCCTGATTGTCGTTTCCTGCACCGACAACGACGCTCAAGCCCTCCCGGATTGCGTTACGAACGGCGTTGTCG
Source organism: Ceratobasidium sp. C01 (assembly GCA_025200755.1). Classification (NCBI taxonomy): domain Eukaryota; kingdom Fungi; phylum Basidiomycota; class Agaricomycetes; order Cantharellales; family Ceratobasidiaceae; genus Ceratobasidium; species Ceratobasidium sp. C01. The sequence goes on from JANWGL010001114.1 coordinate 18,599, forward strand.
AGAGCAGCATTAGGTGCCCCCCCGATTGACATATTTGCGATAGATGGACGCCCGCTCGCCTTGACCTGCCGAACCGCCCAGTTGATACCAGCTATGATTCCAGAGGTTGAACCAATCGCGTTGTCTCCAAGGACTGAAAGGTAATTGAGCAATAGAAAAGAAAGTGTGTGCGTTTTACCAGGGAAAGTGGTCGTACCTTTAACAGCAATAACCTTAGCCAACGTAGCTTGTCCAAATATTCTACCAACAGCTATACCAGCCGTGTCTGCCGGAGAGGCAAGGCGTATTAGCATATAGACACAGCCCCATGAAAGACAGGATGTACTGACGCGTTCCGTGACCATTTCGGTCGTCATCCACATCCTAGACAAAGCCAGAAATTATGTCAACTGACTATTGAGGGACTGATGGAAACATTTACGCTTGTAAAGTTTGCACCCCAGCGGGCTCGATCTCCAAAGCAGGCATGATTAAGGTAGATGCCCTGCAAAACCCAATATCAGCCATCATTACCTGTGTAACAGAATATAAACTAGACTCGCTGTTCCAAACATGTATACATCGACGTCTTGGAGTGCTTCGAGACTGGCCGCTTGTCCGTCAATGTCGGGAAATTCCATTTCAGTAACCTCGTTAGAGTCGTCGGGGCTGTATTGGCGCAATGAGCTCGGAAGAATCCGACGCGGTTTAGCATTAAGTTAACTTACTCGACCAGAGCCGAACAATAACCATTTTCTGTAACTAACTCAGCGTGCCCACAATGAAGAACGAAATCGAGCTCCTCGTCAGTTAGTGTAGCAGAGTAACCGTTGAAAACATCGCGGTGGTATTCGTGCTCGATACGCGAGGTAATTTGAGACTTCGAGCTGTTGATTAAATCAAAATGATCGGTCACGGAGACGTCATCCTTGAGTTTACTGCATGACGTTGGTTGTAAGTATCATATTGTGCATGAAAGTCACGCATACATACACGATATACGAACTAGGTTGAATTGGTCCGTCGTGTTTAAGAAGCTGAGCTGGAGACTGCATGTCCGTAGTTTGTACTAGACGAATCACTCGAGGCAACTAAGTTCGCAGAGTTGGACTAGAACCAAAACAGATCCGGAGATAGGGTAAAGACTGACGAAGGCGGGTGTTTTGTAGTGGTACATGATTAGTAGCTAGCATGGGCGCTACGTGGCTATCTACTTCCGCAGCACTGCAATGTGACAATGAACCGAACATCCCCTCGTATGGTACAAGCCAAGCGCACACGGCGTCAACGCCGTGAGTCAACGAGTCGGCAACGTCCGCGCTCAGATACCAAGATGGTGTGCCTCAGGCCTGCGGCCCTGGTGGCAGGCACCCTCGTTTTGTCCCCGTGCCTTGGCGGGAGTTATTGGCATCTTACTCGGTCTGTGCACAGGTGGGTGCAATGCCAAGACACTTTGCGCTTTTTGGGTCGACCTGGCTTGGCGAGAAGCTTATCTAATGAGATAAGCGCCGGTGCGAAGGGAGCCAGTACATCCTTGATCGACAACGTTAGCAGAGTCGGTTACAGCGCGGAAGTGACCAGGTGAGGCCTCGAAGTCGACCTGGGTGCTTTTTAGCACGGTA
>JANWGL010001115.1:0-15177 GCA_025200755.1 Ceratobasidium sp. C01
GGGGACATCATCATCACCACTCGGAACCAGAAGCTGCGTACTCACGCCCTGGAGCCAGGGTCATTCTGCGACGTGGCTGGAATGTTACCCGACGACGCGTTGGAATTGATGCTGAAAGCGTCGGGAGCCAGCAGGGAAGGCAATGAGCTCAAGCTGGCAGATACACTGATCAAGGTGCATGCAATTGCTCAGGGTAATCTTTCAATGTTTTGCTCATCATCTGCTATAGGAATTTGGATTCCTGGCGCTTGCGATCGTCCAGTCAGGCGCATACATGTGCGCAACTCAGTGCGGAATAGCCAAGTACCACAAGCTCTACCAGGGAGCACGCGAGAGGCTTCTCAAGGGGCAAGGTATCGAGCCGGCGGACGATTACGAACTATCGGTATATGCGTCCTGGGATGTCAGCTACAATCAGCTTTCTGCTCGCAGTAGGCTGCTGCTGCATATAATGTCTTTCCTGCATCACGACAGGATCTTCGAGTCGTTCTTCAAAGTCGCCACTGCTAGGGCCGTGTCCTACGAGCCTGTAATACCTCTGACTGAGGCCCAAACAACCACGAAAGAGGGCATGTTCGACTTCTTAGCTTCACTGAGGACCCCATCTGGCGAGTGGGACCCATTCGAGCTCGAGAAACTAAGGAACGACCTCCGCGCCTTCTCGCTGGTCGATTACGACACACGCTCTGAGTCGTACTCAATGCATCCACTTGTTCGAGAATGGTGTCGTACCACTGCGCCAAATGGGGTGGCGGTGCGTGAGTGCGCCACGTGGGTTCTCTCTCTATGCGTACAACGGGAATTTAGCTCGGACGATTATGCGCTTCGTCGGCAATTGTTACCACACCTTCTTGCTCTGGACTTGGTCGGCACGGAGGTGGTGCCTGAGCTCGCTCGACTACTAACTTTGGTGTACTTCGAGGCTGGATATACAAAAGAGCAGGCGGCGCTTGGGGAAATAGTGCTAGAAGCCAGCAGGGATACGCTGGGCGATGAACACCCCGCTACGCTCGATGGTATGAACGACCTGGCATTGGCATTCCAGGAACGGGGCAAGTTGGAGGAGGCGGTAGCGCTGCTGACCGAGGTGGTCGAGGTCAGGAAGCGAGTGTCCAGCCACGAGCATCTCGAGACACTCACGAGCATGCACAACCTCGCATTGGCGTATAGCGATCAGAAGCGTTGGAAAGAGTCGGAGGCGCTGTTCCTGGAGGTGATCGAGGCTTGGAAGCGGGTGATCGGCGCAGAGCACAGCAACACACTCAAGAGTATGGGACAGCTTGCGTCGACATACTGCAGCCAAGGTCGGCTGTCGGAGGCGGAGGCGCTCGAGGCTGAGGTGCTTGAGACGAAGCAGCGGGTGCTGGGCCGAGATCATCCAAGCACGCTGGTGGCTATGAACAATCTGGCGTTGACATACGTAGATCGAGGGAAGCTGCAGGAGGCGGAGTCGTTGATGGAAGAGACAGTTGCTCTGTGCAAACAGGTACTCGGAGAGTCACATCCTGATACTCAGGGCTCTGTCAAAAGGCTTGAGAATATTAAGCGAGGCCTGCAAGCGGAACCCTCGCCCGCGCAGGAACCGTAGTAATTTTGACCTACCCGTTTCATCACTTGATACACTTCCTTTCCACCTGGCCTCAACTTGTAGTCTACGAAACAGTCTTGTTCAGTATTTTATGAATCCAGAAAATATGTTATTGATATCGTGCTCGTGCTGACCAGCTATGGTATATTCAATCACAAAGCCAGCCTGCTTAGTTCGCAGTGTCATTCCAAGGAGTCCAATCAGGATAAGGGATTCCCGGAATGCTTCCTAATAAATCAGGGTTTTTGTTTAAATATCAATTAAGTCTTGGGACTACCCCACCTTCCTCGCCGATCAACCTCCCTCCCCTTCCCAGACACATCATGAAGGATATACGAATATAGCATTTTGTGATGGTCCATATATTCTTGAACTATACACAAGCTCAGGCAGGACGGAGACCGTATTCAAATCAAGATGCGTACGCATGAGAGAAATAGTATCGGCGGCTTCGGGGCTCAATAGGCTATGTTATCGACGGGAAGAAAGCGGAGAATGGAGACGTGAAGTGGAACTCGGTATCGATACAGCATCGAATATTATATACAGTAGTTCTGGAATCTTGTAGTAAGCATCTACTCCCGAGAAGGAAATAAATGTTAGGGAACTCACGGAGAAAAAGTCTATGTTGATTTCGCCTGGGAAAGTATTCGGTACTGCTTCCTCCCCTTCCGCCCCAACAAATTGATGATCAACAACCCTCCGTTCAGCCCTGACGCGTGAATTTGGTGGATAGAGAGTCGCCCCAGAAAGATCCGCCTTGGGTTCTCCATACTTGGGCGAGCGTGTATACCCATCGTTCCCGACACCACTAGGCCGCAGAGACGGACCGCCATCGCGCTCGCCAGAAACCTGGCATTTCCCGCGTAGGTGACGTTGGATTTGATGCCGGCGGGAACGTGAAGCCCAGAAGATAATGTCATGCGAACGCCCGAACCTCCACCACAAGTCGATGTGCGGTGTATTTGTGGCCATTGGGCCATCTCCGTCTGCGATCCTACTGAACCATAATCCTCGATTTTTGTGTCGAGTTCCTGGGGTAGAATAGTCCCTCGCGCACTAGTTCGTTTCATGGAGGCGCCTGTGAAGCTTGGGTTGCGGGTATGCGTTGAAGAACGGCGAGCTGCACCAGAGGTGGAGGCGGGAGGGAGAGGCGTGGTGGAGAGCAGACTCGATAGGTGGGGTGGTGGCCAGTGCGTGGGGATACGGTCAGGTACATTGCTTGTTGGCGGAAGCGGACGTGAGCGTGGCCGCGTGTGGAACGTCGGCAGATTCGAAAGCGTTGGCGGATAGCATTGTGGTGGCGTTCGTTCTGGTTCTTCCCGGTGTCGATATTAAGTTGTTAGGTATACCCAAGGGTGAACGGTAAAGTGGAAACGCACTGGTATAGGCGCCGTTGTGTTAAAAGGCGGCCATTCGACCGAGGATGGAGATTTTGAAGGTGGGTAGACGCGTGGGATATCTGACCGATAGCACGTTGCACGATGGGGAGCTATGAACTCTATTGAAACGATTTAGCGCAAGCCATAGGAAGGGGGTCAGGACGGTGCTGACCGTTGTTTGTAGCAATACCTAGCCCCACCCCGTGAGCCGTGACTAGCAAAGCCCACACTTTCATACCGGGCACGCACAGATCCAAATCGAACGCACGCGCGTACTCGTCACAGTTCGAAACAGAATTTGAGTCAAGTCCGGGTCTAATGGCCTGTAAGCTCACAGTCCGGCGAATAAACAAGAGGACTCACTTCTCCTGCCATGGCTTGCAATCCTTCGTCTACCACATCATCCCAAAAGCGGGTTTGATCGGTGGCGGTCTCGTGAGCCCGATTCGCGTACGTAGAACTCATCGCTCTCGCCGCCTTACTCCTAATGCGGCCACCCATATGTTCGGCTATGATCTCCCCACCCTCGTTCGTGTTCTTGTCGCTCCCGTCGCTCAAGGAGCCGGTCATGGTCGGTTAAATCGCGCGTGTGATCCGACCGTGCGAAATATTACCTAACCAAGATGAGGACGAGGGGATGAAGAGGCAAGTTAAGTCGGTGGTAGGCGAGAGCGGGGTGCGGAGGTGAGGGAATGACATGTGGCAGTTTGCCCATGTTTGGTTCGAGGTCCGATCAAACGCCACCGGGCTTCTCGGGCCGATTCCTCTTGGCAAATGGGAACGCGAGAATGTGGGGGAATAAAACGAGAACAAGTTAAGATTGGATGAGGGCGGGCGCGTGCTACATGAGGTGAGTCTTGGCAGATTCGTATGCTACACTGCAGGAGAGGCGGGAGAGGTGCTCTGTTCACTTGCAAATCCTACAACATCTGAATACACGCTACTGAACCGTTCATCAGAGTTTACCACCGCACATGAAATAATGACAGAGGGATAAGGTTCTGACAGGAGAGAACGCGAAACACGAAAGTAAATTCCATTCAGAAGAGTCATGTGTCCTCCCCTTCCTTTGGGCGTGTTAGACACTACTTTGCTCCTCTAAGTCCGAGTAAACACCCGCCTGCCTAACCAAACGTCACACCGCGGCATCCACCTCGCCCTCTCTACCCAGGGCCAAATTTTGGGTGATTGCGTACAGTTCGCCATTTCCTCCACCCTTCACATGCAGGCTAACCGGTGTCTACGCTCACTGGGACGACTGTAGCTTCTCGTCTAGGAACCCGCGATTTGTCCTGGGCTTGCACGGTCCGTTCGACATTTGAGGCTACATACAAGTCCGAGCGTCGACGAGAATGGGAACCATAGGTTTCGTGCCAACCAGTAACTCCCTCCCAACGCTCCAGTTGAATGGTAAACCCCATGGACCGTATCTCGTTTCTGGAGCTGCAGGGTCTATGACGGCTCGGTCAGGGTACATGTACGGGCAGGCGTGGGCGAGCCGAGGTATGCATCGAACAGCGGCAGGTTCTGGTAGCAGGGGTGAAAGGAGGAAGTGTGGGGGCGAGGTGTCTGGGTCGATGCGGACAGTATCCATTGCGCACGGAGAGAGTGCGAGTCACTTGTTGGCAAGACGAAGGGACATCCGAAGTCCTAATGCACCGCCTCCAGAGGTCGCTACTAATCATTAAACACTTTTGAACGGAGGGGGAGAAGTGAAGTTGGACAAGGTTCCGTCTGTTAAATGATTCAATTGTTACTTAATCAGTTTGACTTTATAGAGGACAATTTGGAAGCATGGACGTACTGGTATCGGCCCCGATGATCCACTGTGAAAATCCGCAGACTAGCATTTCGCCTATTCCCAGCATGTTTCCTCCATCTTGATATATCGAAACTAGCTCAGAGAGTCAACCAGAGTCACAATTTAGGCAGTATCCCAGTGCTTACCATAAGGTACCGGCGCGCGGCTTTCGCAGCATTGACAAAATAAGCGGCTTCCACCTGTTCCCAAATAACCCACGCTAGTCGGCGTTGATGACGCGCCCAGATTTCTTGTTGCGCGAAGCTACGACTCAAGTCTGATCTAGAGCAATTCGTATGTTGGATCCCTATTTGAGGAAATAAAAACGGAGAGACTCACCCAACCGGTCCCCGCCAAATGCCTTCGTCATTCTCGTCGCTCCTGAGAACAGATATATCGGTCGTATGCCCGCGGTGCGCGATTTCTCGACCCTCCTCGTCTGCGGTACCTCGCCCTCGGTTTGGCACGACTTTATACTCTCGCCCACCGCCTCTTGGTCCTTCCCTGTCCTTGTCTCACTCCTCGCCCCTATCCTTGCCCATCCTCGTCCCCCTTCATCTGCATATCCAATCTCGATTGAGCTCCTTTATCCCGTCCGATGTAGCCGCGCAACCAAGACCAGGAAGGAGAGGAAATGGTAGGGAGAAGATTTGGTGGGTACATTCGGTAGTTCGACCGCCGCTTACAAAACGGTTCCTCGGAGGCGAGAGCACGATATGATCGGACTAGGAGTGAAAATGCAAGCGTTTGCTTGAGATTGGTTGTAGACTGTAACAGAGCAACATAAGCTCGACCGTATCTACTATGCAATCTCCGACCCCACATCCCGGGGTATTATTATACTGGCGAAGCAGGCGGGGAAGCGAGGGAGCAAGAGGAAAGAAGGGGGGGGGGCGGATGATGAGAGCAGGGGCTAGAGTGCTTACCTAGATGCTAGGATGCACCCCAACTAATTTAACAGTATTGTTTTAACGCAAGCGTAAGATTTCGTGCAAGCCCCGTCCGGAGGTCGTAAGCAGCACATGGCGAGCTTGAGACGATGAAGCCGAGTAACAGGTTAGCACCATGAAATGAGAAAAAGCAGACGAAGTCTCAGTAAAGTCAAAGAAAGAGACCACGAACTCACTTGAGTCGATGGTGAGAAACAGACAAAGATGAGTCGTCGTTCGTGTCCAAAGATCAGATGGGGGATATGCTCTCGATTCAGCAATGCCTTGACCTGCGCGGCCACTTTGCCCGCCCCTCGGTCCAGCTCTAATCCGTGCCCTTACTAACCATCCATCCCTTCATCCTCCTCGTCCGCCGAATTATTGCTCTCAACACCCCCTATCCACCGAGGATTGCCTTGAGTCTCCAGATAGATACTGCCGTACCCGAACCCACGAGCACGCTTCCATCTTCAAGACAAAGAAGAGGAGACGGAAAGATGGGTAGGTGCAACGCCCGTCCTCGCCTGCCTATCGGCCCAGCTCGACTCAATCCTCTCTCCAACCACCACGCACCCTCCTCGCCCTTCTCTTCACCTCTTTTATGGTCTACTAGCCCGATTCCATGGTCAAGACAGGAGGAGATGGAAATGCGGGTGGGTGCAACAGTCGTGATTCCGAGGTTGATCGTTAGAACAAGGCCAATCGCCGCCCCGAGGTCATAGCGCAATGGAATAAAGAGAATCCAGCGAAGCACACGTTCAGCTCAGGCCAGTCGTTGACTGCAACGAAACGATGAGGTCAGTTTTCAATTCCACTTCAGTAATCCGATCAAGGTACGGAGGAAACAAAGGAAGATAGAGGGTACGAAGGGTAGGACATGAAGACCCACCTTGCACCGACACGCTTCGACTGCTATGACAACTTTCTCAGGTACCTATTGGTGTCCGACGCGAGGTTGTCTAGTCTAGAGTTCCTACGGTGTGCGGTCAAGCGAAGGACTATGGTGGCAAAGGACGAGATTAGCAATATGAGATAACTGGGCTTAGACAAGCCCAATGAAAGCCAAGGGAAGACGCCAGGGAACTCACCATGCTTGACGCAGGACCAGGCACGATGAAAACCCGTTCGTGCCGAACCTCATATAGGGAAGGGGAATTACAGATGGGGCGCGTCATTTCGTCGCGGAGGCATTTGCGGATTCGAATGAAGAACGCCTGGATGAGTCAGGAAACGGAGCGCGTATGAGACGAGGGGAAGGTGGGGCTGGTCTCGTCGCCGATCATACTACGGCACTGAGATCTACATCCGCTCTGATCCGCGTGCCTAGAGCCGAGTGGCATTGTTTGGCTTGCCCATGTTTACACAATACGAGGAAGCACCGGCGCGAGCGTGCCGCGTTAAATAACTTTGCTCGCTGGAGCTAGATTCTTATAGCTGACTCCCCATGTAAAATAACAATTCGGAGCACCCCGGTCATTTATCATATATTAACCGCAAGTCAGAAACCAGATGAGAAGAGCGTTACTATAGCCAACAGTCCCGCCATACGCATTCAGTACCCTGTAGATACTGTTCCCCAAGTATTGAACGACCGCTACATACCATTACATGCGCATAAATTGCGGTGAATCGGTGATACTACAGCTCCTGCGGCTGCTGTTACCCCAAATTAAGGGAGTCCTTGGGCAAGCGATTCACGTAATTGCTAGCCCCACCACTTCCGATCTTTTTCTCACAATATTCCTCCCGCAAATCGAGAAAAAGTCGAAGGCGCTCAGTTACGCATTTTGAAACCGGATTGGAGTTTAGCGAAAGTGTTAATTAGAGTGCATGGAGCGAGATTCACGATTGTAATCGGGTAGAGTGCAAGCTTAGAGTGCAAAATAATGCTTGCAAGTACAAAGACTAAACGAAGATTTTGTCATTTTGAGCACAAACTGTGAATTTCTGAGTGCGCATATATTGAACGGAAACAGTTCTAATTCTCATACTAGCTAGTTACAATATAGCGAAGCGAGTGGTCTAACGAATGGCAGATGGCCTTCATGATACGGAGACAAATTACAGTCTTGAACCGCAGGAGTAGGACGCCCGGAAGGTGCTAACCACTCAGGTTCATGGCGCACGCCCGACCCTCATCACTGGCGAAACTACGACTCCGGCTTGTTTTAGTTGGGTGTGGCTGATGTGTGGAGGTCTGAGAGAATGACAGAAAGAAGTCGTTTGCTAAGAAAAATTATGAAACAGAATTCTTAGATCCAGATGGACGCGACTACACTTGAACGACGCGGGTTACGAGCGAGTTGGACGTTGAAGGAAACAAGCGTTTAATCGCTCAAGATGCCCTAACTTGCCGAAGGAGCAATTGTCACATTATATAGCCGCCAGGACCGCACGACCACGGTGACGGACTACCGACAGCAGCGGAATTGAATCTCGAATTGAAGCACCTTCCAAGGTATGAAGTGAACTATAACTCTTCATTTCCAACCATGAGCTGACATCATGCATAGCCTCAGGACTGATAGAGCATAAGCGCCGCCTCGTTGTCGCCAGACCCAATCCTTCCAAACACCACACCCTAACCCATTCGGCTCTCACCAACCTCCCTCAACTCGAGCGATGGAAGCACGCCTTGTTGACGCCGCATTGTGTGCTCTGATCTTAGGTATACCTTTCTCATTGCTCTTGATATTGGGTATAGCACTGATAACGCTCGCAGATGGAGGCGGGATCAACGTCCTCAGTACTCTCGTCATAGTCTCCGAGCTGATGCGCGCTATCCAAAAAGCCAAAGGCCTTTCCGAAGTTCCTCGGCCTTTTGCATGGTTTCACCTAATCGTCGGAACGGGAACAGGCGGGTGCGTATTGGCGCGTAGCGTTAATCCTATTGCTTACTCTGCGTTCGCAGATTGGCAGCGATCTTACTGGGAAAACTTGGGCTAACGGCCGACGAGGCGACCTTGTGCTACGTCGAGATTCTGAAGCGAGCTTTCAAGAAGAAACGATATCCCTCGAGCAGTCCATTTAGCGCTACAGAGCTGGAGAAAGTGATGGGCGAGATCGTGGCGAAACATTGTGGACGGGCTGACGCACGGATGATCGAGGATTATGACCAGACCCCACGCTGCAAAGTGTAAGTGAGCAGGCACTTATACCCCCATGAACTCGGCCTGACTTGATGGCAGGATGGTATGTGCGATGTCCGCAGACGCAATGCGGGGAAGCATCCCCACCTGCATTCGCACGTACAGAGTTGACGCACATCAAGGTCCCGACTGCACGATTGTCGAGGCGGTACGAGCGACGACGGCGACTCCTGGGATGTTCAAGCCGGCTTTGATTGAGGAGAATGGGCTGAAAGTGCCTTATATTGGAGGCGGACATGGATGCAACAACCCAGCGGCGCATGCACTAACCGAACTAGAGCGCGTGTACCCCGGACGGCCGCTTTCGACGTTTCTGAGCGTTGGATCTGGTCAACTTCACTCTGCTCACATCCCTGCTTCGAGTAGACTGTCTTCGTTCCTGTCTTTTGGTCTTTACGAGCTCGCTCAATCGATTGCGACCGACTGCGAGAGAACGAACCAGGAGCTTTCGGGTCGATTTGGCCATACGGACGACATCTACTTTCGGTTCAACCCTGAACAAGGAATGCAGGATATAAACCAGTCGGACGCAGCGCGCCTGTCGGAGGTGCAAGCCCATACGCGGAACTACCTGCGGAATGCAAGCGTCGGCTCGCAATTGCAGCGGGCAGCGAAGGCGATTGGGGAGGGAACGAGGACGGTGAAAATTCTAAGTAGGTCCTTTGTTTCAATACAACGTCAATACGGTAACATCATGTTTTGTCCGACAGATGGCAACGTGCACTTCGCAAAGGAATCCCCCTTGGTCAGCGTTCGATGTCCGCCGCCGTCACGCGTGTTCACCGGGCGAGAAGATATTCTTGAGCAAATTCGAGCGTACTTCTTCGAGAGTTCTTCAACAGAAAGGCGACTATTTGTGCTCTGCGGAGTTGGGGGTGCTGGGAAGACGCAGCTGGCGCTCAAGTTCGCTCAGAGGCACGGGAATGGGTGCGTCAACTCGGTCGCTATTGCTTCCTAGCCAACACCCGCCTTTCTTCGTAGGTTCTGGGATGTATTCTACATCGACGCGACTGCTCACCAGACTATCTCTGCTGGGCTCATTACAATCGCAAAACTGGGAAACGCAGGAGACAGCCCGGAACAGGGGCTGGCTTGGCTAGTGTCTAAACAAGAGCGATGGCTGCTCGTACTCAACAACGCAGACGATCCTAACCTGAATTTGCGGAAATATTTCCCATCCTGTGCGCACGGGGACATCTTAATCACCACTCGAAACCAGAAGCTGCGTACTCATGCTTTGGAGTCAAGGTCATTTTGCGATGTGGCTGGGTTGTTGCCTGATGATGCGCTGACGTTGATAGTAAGAGCGTCGGGAGCCAGCGGGGAAGGTGATGAGCTCAAGGTCGCGGATACGCTAATCAAGGTCCGCATTATCGCTGAGAGCTGTTTTTTGCTATTTCGCTCATAATTTTCCTATAGGGATTTGGATTCCTAGCGCTAGCGATCGTCCAGTCCGGCGCATACATGCGGACAACTCGGTGTGGACTAGCCGAGTACTACAAGCTCTATCAGGGAGCTTGCGAGCGACTTCTTAGGGGGCAAGGTGTCGAGCTCCCAGACGACTACGTTCTATCTGTGTATGCGTCTTGGGATGTCAGCTATCATCAGCTCTCTACTCGCAGTCGACAGCTGCTGCATATCATGTCTTTTCTGCATCACGAAGGGATCTTGGAAGCGTTCTTCGAAACTGCTACCGCTGAATCTGTGTCGTACGAGCCGGCTATACCTCTGACTGAGGCACAAACTGTCACAAAGCAGGTTATATTCAACTTCTTGGCTGATCTTAGGAGCTCATCTGGCAAATGGGACCCACTCGAGTTCAAGGAGCTCACCAATAGTCTACGCGCTTTCTCGCTTGTCGATTATGACACAAACACCGGGTCGTACTCGATGCATCCGCTCGTACGAGAATGGTGCCGTACCATTGCGCCAGATGCAGCGACTGTGCGTGAATGCGCCACATGGGTGCTCTCTCTATGTATTGAGTGGGAATATAGCTCCGCCGACTATGCATTTCGGCGTCGCCTCTTACCACACCTCCTCGCTACAAACTTGAATCCTACCCAGATGGTACCTGAGCTTGCTCTACGCCTAGTTTTGGTATACAGAGAGGCCGGATACGAGAAAGAGGTGGAGACCCTAAATACACTAGTGCTACAAGCTAGTCGAGACACTCTAGGCAACGAACACCCCACCACACTGATTCACATGAACGACCTGGCGTTGTCATTCCAGCGACAGGGCAAGTTGGATGAGGCGGTAGCGCTGCTGACCGAGGTGGTCGAGGTCAGGAAGCGAGTGTTGGGCCAAGAGCATCCCCGTACGCTCACGAGTATGCACAACCTCGCATCGGCGTATCGCAATCAGAAGCGGTGGCAGGAGTCGGAGGCGCTGTTCCTTGAGGTGATCGAGGTGAAGAAGCGGGTGATCGGCGCAGAGCACAGCAACACACTCAAGAGTATGGGAGAGCTTGCGGAGACATACCGGAGGCAAGGTCGGCTGTCGGAGGCGGAGGCACTCCAAGCTGAGGTGCTTGAGACGTGGCAGAGGGTGTTGGGCAAAGATCATCCAGACACGCTGTATGCTATGAACAATCTGGCGGTGACATACGCAGATCAAGGGGAGCTGCGGGAGGCGGAGTCGTTGATGGAAGAAACGGTTGCTCTGCGCAAACGGGTACTTGGAGAGTCGCATCCTAATACTCAGCTCTGTGTCAACGAGCTTGAGAAGATTCAGCGACTCTTGCAAGCGAAAGCTTCGCCTGCGCAGGAACCATAGGGGTTTTAATCTACCCGTTTCATCACTCGATACGCTTCCTTTCCGCCTGGACTCAACATGTAGTCTACGAAACTGTCTTGTTCGGTATTTTATATGAGCCCAGAAAATATGTTATCGATATTGTGCTTGTGCTGACCAGTTATGGTATAATCAACCACAAAGCCAGCCGGCTTAGTTCGCAATGCCATTCCAGGAATCCAATCGGGGGAAGAGATTGCCTTAATGTTCATCAATAAATCTGTGTTTTTGTTCAAGCATCAATCAAGTCTCGGGACTACCCCGCCTTCCTCGCTAATCTACCTTCTTCCCCTCCCCAGACATATCATAAAGGATATACGAGTATGGCATTTTGGGATTGTCCATATATTCATAAACTATACACAAGCTCAGGCACGACGGAGATCGTATTCAAATCAAGATTCCTACACATGAGACAAATAGCATCGGTGGCTTCGTGGCTTAATATGCCATTTTATCGACGGGAAGAAAGTGGAGGACGGAGACGTGAATTGGGACTCGGTATCAATACAATATTGAGTATTTTATACAGTGGTTCTAGAATCCTGTAGTAAGCACCTGCTCCCAAGAAGGAAATAAATATTAGGGAACTCACGGAGAAAAAGCCTATCTTGATTTCGCCTAGGAATGTATTCGAGGCCGCTTTCTCCCCTTCCGTCCCAGTAATTTGATGATCAACGACCCTCCGTTCAGCCTTGATGCGTGAATTCGGTGGATCAAGAGTCGCCACAGTAAGATCCGCCTCGCGTTCTCTTTCCTTGCGCGATTGTGTCCACCGATCGTTATCGGGGCCACTAGACCATCGGGACAGATCACCACAGCGTTCGCCAGAAGCCCTACCATTTCTCGGATAGGTGACGCTGGACTTGCTGCTGGCGGGAATCAGAAGTCTAGAATATGATGCCATGCGAACGTCCAAACCTCCACCACATGTTGGTGTGCGGTGTGCTTGTGAATACTGAGTGTTCTCCATCTGCGCTCCTACTGAACCCAAAACTCGACTTTCCGTGTCGAGGTCCGGGAGAAGTAGAGCCCCTCGCGCACTAGTCCGTTTCATGGGGGCGCGTGTGGGGTGTGGGTTTTGGATATGCATTGAGGAGCAGCAAGTTGCACCGGAGGTGGACACGGGAGAGAGAGAGGCGGGGCGAAGAGAACACTCGATGGATGAGATTGTTAGCCGGTGCGTTGGGATATGATCTAGGTTCGTTCCTTGTTGCCGGAATAGGGCATGAGTGTGCCCGTGCGTGGGACGTCGGCGGGTTCGAAAGCGCTAGCGGGGAGCATTGCGGTGGCGTTCTTTCTGGTTCTCCCGCGTGTCGGTGTTGAGTCGCTAGGTAGCCCCAAGGGTAAAGGGTAGAGCGGAAACTCACTGGTATGGGCGCCGTTGTTTTGAAAGGTAGCCATCGGACCGAGGAAGGAGGTTTTTAAGGTGACTAGACGTGTATGATATCTAACCCATAGCACGTCGCACGATGCGGAGCTATGGACTCTATTGAAATGATTTAGCATAAGCCCTAAGAAAGGGGACGGGACGATGCTCACCGTTGTTCATAGCAATACCTAGCCCCACAACGGGAGCCAAAATCAGCAACGCCCACTCTTTCATATCGAACACACACAAATCCAAATCGAACGCACGCGCGTATTTGTCATAGCTCGAAACACAACTCCAACGATAACCCGCGTCAGCGCTCTCCAAAACGCCTATGCCTTCTGATCCAAGTAACCAGAGACTCGTCCTCGGCACGTACGGCTTGTCCAAGGTTCAATGCCCGAGAGTAGATGCGAATGCGGATAATAGTTTTTCCAAGGAATTAATATTGCTCCAGTTCATTTCCACAGTCCGTATCTAGTTCTAGGAGCAGAACTGGCTTAGCGGAGCGCGTAGTGGTACATGAACGCCCCAGCAAGCCACATACGTCGAAGGGCAGGGGTCCCCGGCAATAGGGACAGTGGAAAGAGGGTATATAGCGGAGAGCCTCGGTAGGTATCCGCTGCGCACGGAGAGAATCTAAGTCACAAGCGGGCAGGATGATGATTGAGGATGCGCGAAGGTAACCATGCCGTCTCGAGGGGTCGCTACAAATTGTAGACTGCCTGTGAGCCAGGGGAGAATTCTGTTAGACTCGGTTCTGTCGATTGTATAATTTAATGATGGATTAATTCTTTGACTGTATAGAGGATTGCGTGGAAGGCAGAACATACCAGTATTGGCCCCAACGCGTTCAAAGTCCCCAAGGAAAATTCGCAGACCATCATCCCCGCCGACTCTAAGCATACCGCTTCCACCGTCTGATATCGAAACTAGTTAAGAGAGTTAACTCGAGTCGTAAGTTGGGCAGCATGTCAACGCTTACCATTCGGAGACGGCGGTGCCCAGCTTCGCAACACTAACAAAATAAGCATCCTCCACTCGTGCCCAGTGGACCCACGTTGGTCCAGGTTCAAAACGCGCACACACTCCTCGCTCGAGGCTACAATTTGAATCTGGTTTAACCCATTAGTCCATTAGATTTCTATTTGAAGAAGATGAAGGACAAGACTCACCCAGTCCACGCTCGCCAGACGCCCCCGTCGATCTGATCGCCCCCAAAGACGAAAATATCGTTGGAATGCTCGCGATTCGCGATTTCTCGATCACCCTTGTCCTTGGTACCTTGCGCTCGGTCTGGAAAGATTTTATTCTGACATCCACCGCCTCTTCCTCCCTCACGTCCCGCTCCTTGTCCCTCTCCGTCGACATATCCAATCTCGATCACTTCCACATTCTCGATCGATACAGTCACACCTAAGCCACGGAGATAATTCATTCGTCTCAACGAAGGCGAGGTGGTGGGAGGGAAAAGATATGGTGGTAATAATCGACAGTTTTGCCACTGCGGAGAAGATGATTGCCCAGAGACGAAGGCACGATATGATTAGACTAGAATTAAACAAGTAAGTGCGTGTCAGAGACTAGTCGTAAACGAAGGAAAGAGGTCAGCTCGACTCTAATTAATATGTAAACGTATCCCAGCCCCCCGGTGTAGATATACTGGCGAAACGGGGGCAAAGATAGCGAGTACGAGAAAAGAAGGGGAGTCGGATGGTGAAGCGAGAGACGAGAATGCTTACCTAGATATCGCGACACACCCCGAATCCCTTAACTGCTTTCTTGGCTAAATACAAGCGTACGATTTCGAACAGGCTCCTGAACACCATAAGCGACACATGGTAGGTTTGAGCTAACGGTATCGAGGGATAGAGTTGGTACTATGAAATGAGCAAGATCAGACGAAGCCTGGGTAAAGCTCAAGAAAAGATCAGGAACTCACCGGACTCGATGGGCGAGAAACAGACAACATGAGTCGTTGTTCGCGTTCAAAGTTTGGGTGGGGGAATTTGCTCGCGATTTGTCAATGTCTCCCAATCCCAGCTCTCGACCTCCCCGCGCCCCCCTCTCGGTCCAGCTCTTGCACTCGCCAACTATCCCTTCATCCTCCTTGCCCGCCTGATTATCGCTCTCGGGATCCCCACATTTCCCCGAGGATCG
>JANWGL010001116.1:0-30192 GCA_025200755.1 Ceratobasidium sp. C01
ACTTTTTTGCCGTACCCTATCGCGCACTAGTTCGTTTCATGGAGGCGCTTGTGAAGCTTGGGTTGTGGATCTGCGTTGAGGAACGGCGAGCTGCACCAGAGGTGGAGGCGGGAGGGAGAAGCGTGGTGGAGAGCAGACCCGATGGGTGGGGTGGTGGCCAGTGCGTGGGATACGGTCAGGTACATTGCTTGTTGGCGGAAGAGGACGTGAGCGTGGCCGCGTATGGCACGTCGGCGGATTCGAAAGCGTTGGCGGATAGCATTGTGGTGGCGTTCGTTCTGGTTCTGCCCGGTGTCGAAATTAAGTAGTTAGCTATACCCGAGGGTGGATGATAGAGTGGAAACGCACTGGTATAGGCACCGTTGTGTTGAAAGGCAGCCATCCGACCGAGGAAGGTGATTTTGAAGGTGGGTAGACGCGGATGATATCTGACCGGTAGTACGTCGCACGATGGGCAGCTATGGACTCTATTGAAACGATTTAGCTTAAGCCACAGGAACGAGGACAGGACGATCCTCACCATTATTCGTAGGAATGCCTAGTCCCACGGCGTGAACCATATCGAGCGGCACCCACTCTTGCACACCGGATACACATAGATCTAAATCAAACGCACGCGCGTACTCGTCGTAGTTCAAAACATAATCCGAGTCGAGTCCGTATTCAATGGCCTGTAAGCTCACAGTCCGGCAAATAAACAAGAGGGCTCGCTTCTCCAACTATGGCTTGCAATCATTCGTCTACCACATCATCCCAAAAGACGGTTCGATCGGTAGGGATCCCTTGGTCTCGACTCGCATACGTAGAACTCGTCGCTCACGCCGCCTTGCTCCTAATGAGGTCATCGTATATGTTCGGCTATGATCTCCCCACCCTCGTTCGTGCCCTTGTCGCTCCCGTCGCCCAAGTAGCCGGTCATGGTCGGGTAAGATGCGCGTGTGATCCGACCGTGCGAAAGATTACCTCACCAAGATGAGGACGAGGAGATGAAGAGGCAAAGTACAGTCTTTTACCGGTCCTTGAGACAGCCAAATGTCTGCCTCCGCCATCACCTCATCTCTGCGAACTGTACTGTCAAAATCCAGATACTGTCTCTTGGAGGTCATTAGATATCACTATAGTCACGGTGGAATTATTTAATTGACAACGACTACCCGAGGTGCAGATGTGTTTTGTGTAGGACAAAGCGTGAGCTATCAGTCCTTGAGACGGTCACGTGCACAAGAGCAATCAGCCAATAGGAATCGCACAAAGGCGTTGTTACTGTTTGGTCACACGGTGAGTAAAGTACGACAGTCGCCGTCCCCGAATGACATTTGTGCAAAATTGTGCTCTTTGGCATGCAAATAGACGACCTTGAGGTGTATAAGGTCCAAATGCTTGCTGAGGAGTTCGAAAGCAAGAGGGTGGTCACATTGTGACCAAAGTTCACGTATTAGGTCATGATATTGCCAGGATATCTGGTCACAACCCCTTCCGAGCGTCCCCCAGACGTTTTATACATGATTCAAGAGGAGATGAAGGGTCCATAACATATAGGACAGGTGAAGCATTTGGTGTCTATTTTTTCAATTTGTACCGACAAGGACCGACGGACTTTTCCTTTGGATGTCTCAAGGACTGGTATGTCTCAAGGACCCGTAAAAGACTGTAAGTTGGTGGCAGGTGAGAGCGAGGTGCCGAAGTCAAGGGATGACGTGGGCAGTTTGACCATGTTTGGTACGGGAGCCGATCAAACGCCACCGGGCTTCTTGGGCCGATCACTCTTGGCGAATAGGAACGCGGGGATGTGGAACAAGACGGGATAAAGGTCACGATTGGATAAGAACAGGCGTGTGGTACATGAACCGTGTCTCGGCAGCTCGGTATAGTACACTGTAAGAGAGGCGCAAGAGGTCTGCAAATCCTTCAACATTCGAACAATTGGCACTGAACCATACATCAGTGTTTACTCCGTCCATGAGATGAGGGCAGAGCGACGAGGTACTTACCGGGGAATATAAGAGGTAGAAGGCAATTCCCTCCGGCAAAGTCTCACGTCTCCCCTTCTTTCGATACTGCCCAATCCGAATGTCCCCTCAGTCTCGACATACACCCGCCCGACCATCCAAACAACACCCCGTCCCATCCACCCTGCGCTCCCCACGCGGGTCTAGCCTTTAGGTGTCCGCGCACAGCTCACCCCTCCCTAGACCCTCAACTCCAACGATAAACCGCGTCAGCGCTCTCCAAAACGCTTATGTCTTCTGATCCAAGTAACCATAGACTCGTCCTCGGCACGTATGGTTTGTCCTAGGCTTGATGCCACCTGAAGGCCCGAGCGTCAAGCGAGTGCGGATAATAGGCATTCCAAGGAGTTAATAATCCTTTTGCTCCTATTCAACTCCGCAGGCTGTGTCTAGTTTTAGGAGTAGAACCGGCTTAGCAGAGCGGATAGAGGTACATGGATGCCCCAGAAAGCCCTATACGTCGAAGAGCAGCGGTCCCCGGCGATAGGGACAGTGGGAAAAGAATCTATGGCGGAGACACTAGGCAGGTATCCGTTGCGCACGGGGAGAATCCAAGTCACGAGCCGGTAGAATGATGAACGAGGGTGCGCGATGGTAACCATGCTGTCTCAAGGGGTCGCTACGAATTGTAGGCCACCTGCAAACTAGGGTAAAAATTTGCTGGGCTCGGTTCCATCTACTACATGATTTAATAATTAATTAATCTATTTGACCTGATTGAGGACTGCGTGGAGGTCGGGACGTACCGGTATTGGCCCCAACGTGTTCAAGGTTCACCATGAAAATCCACAGGCTATTATGGCCGTCGACTCTAAACATACTACTTCCGCCATGTGAGATCGAAACTAGTTAAGATAGTTAACTCGAGTCATAACTTGGGCAGCACGCCCAACGCTTACCATCAGGAGACAGCACAACATCGACAAAATAGGTATTCACCACTCGTGCCCAGTGGACCCACCCCAGTCCATGTTCAAAACGCGCACACACCCTTTGTTCGAGGCTACTGTTTGAACCTGGATTAACCCATTAGTCTATTAGATTTCTATTTGAAGAAGATAAAGGACAAGACTCACCCAGCCCACGCTCGCCAGACGCTCCCATCGATCTGATCGCCCCCAAAGACGAAAATATCGTTGAAATCCTCGCGATGCGCGATTTCTCGATCACCCTTGTCCTTGGTACCTTGAGCTCGGTCCGGCAATATTTTATTCTGACATCCACCGCCTCTTTCTCCCTCACGTCCCGCTCCTCGTCCCTCTCCGTCGACATATCCAATCTCGATCGCTTCCACCTTCTCGATCGATACAGTCACGCCTAAGCCGAGTAGACGATTCATTCGTCTCAACGATGGCGAGGTGGTGGGAGGGAAAAGATATGGTGGCAATAATCGACAGTTTTGCCACCGCGGAGAAGATGATTGCGCAGAGACGAAGGCACAATATGATTGGACTAGAATTAAACAAGTAAGTGCGTGTCACAGATTAGTCGTAAACGAAGGAAAGTGGTCTGCTCGACTCTAGTTAATATGTAAACGTATCTCAGCCCCCCGGAGTAGATATACTGGTGGAACATGGGGGAAAAATAGCGAGTACGAGAAAAGAAGGGGAGGCAGATGAACAAGGGGGGAACGAAAATGCTTACCTAGATATCGCGACGCACCCCGAACCCCTTTAGTGCTTACTTGGCTAAATACAAGCGTACGATTTCGAACAGGCCCCTCAACACCATAAGCGACACCTGGTAGGTTTGAGACTACGGTATCGAAGGATAGAGTTAGTACCATGAAATGAGCAAGATCAGACGAAGCCGGGTAAAGCTCAAGAAAAGATCAGGAACTCACCGGACTCGATGGGCGAGAAATGGATAAGATGAGTCGTTGTTCGCGTTCAAAGTTTGGGTGGGGGACTTTGCTCGCGTTTTGTTAATGTCGACCAATCCCAGCTCTCGACCTCCTCGCGCTCCCCCTCGATCCAGCTCTTGCTCCCGCCAACTATCCCTTCATCCTCGCCTGCCTAATTATCGCTCTCGGGACCTCCACATTTCCCCGAGGACCGCCATCAACTTCCAACCCGATTCTGCCGTACCCATCCCAAGGGCATGACCCCATCGTCAAGGCGAGGGAGAGGAGACGGAAAGATGGGTTTGTGCAACGACCGTGATCTGGAGGTTGGTCGCCAGCCAAACACAAATTACCGCCCAAAGGCGAATGCACGATGCGATTAGGGGAGGTATCCAGTAAAACACGTGTTCGGCGCCGCTAGTCGTTGGCTGCAAAGGGGTGGCGACGTCAGTTTTCGCTCCAGTGAGCCGAGTGCTGTCACCGGCCTCTAGTATTTTAAGCGAGGACGCAGGAGACTCAGGAATAGGGATGGAACGGGCTGGAGGACACGAATACTCACCTCGATGCACCGGAGCACACCAACTCCTTTGACAACTTCGTGAGTCAATGTTCGAGGCTAATCTTGAGCCAACCAACTCCACCAGTGGTCGTCCGTCACGTACGGCTAAGTGTTGGACTACAATAATGCAGGACCGAGTTTTTGATATAAGAAGAAAGGCAATCCATCGATCGTGTCCGAGCTCCATGTAAGGAACGGGTATTAGAGATGAGCGCGTCGTGTATTCGCAAAGACATTTGTGCAACCCGGTGGCAAACGTCCAGATGGATCAGAGTCAGTCCTGAGGATGCGTGTCGCTGGTCTCGGATATCGGCCGGACGGAAGAAGAGCCAGGTTGTCTAGTTTTAAGTACACAGAGCGTCATGGATGAAACAGAATGCACGACGAGATGGCGCCGCCTGTCCTTGGTTAAACTCCGGCACCGAGATCCGCATCCGCTGTGATCCGGGTACCAGAGCCGAGTGGCATTGTTTGGCCTGCCAGTGTTTACCGCGCCATCTAATCTAATCTAACGGCTGCTATCTTTCGAGGCCAACATGGCCTCGAAGGTGCACCGCACACCGCGCCCGTTCCCCGTTTCACCTATAGTTTTCCCGTCCACTTAAACGAAGCAGTTAACTTCCTGCGTCAAATGCTGTAGATTTATTCTACGGAAGGCGCGATTCTCGCTTCCCGTACGACCGACAAGTCTATTGATATACGAACCGTCCTACTCAACTGGAGAATTTAAGCAAAAAAGAGAAAGAGCCAGGAAGCGTAGCGAGCGCAGGGACGTGACTCCTAGAACCGAGCTTCGCGAGTTCTGCAGACAAGAGACAATACATTAATGAAAACATATGGGATTCGGGCGTTTGAAGACGGAGTGAATAAGCCCAGGGAGATTTGAGCGTTGTTAGTGTCCAGGCTACGTGACGTTGAGATCGAAAAAACACAATTTCTCCTATCAATTGAAACCTCACACTGGCAACGCAACGAGTACTAGTTTCTGGTGTATCTAGGCTCAGAATGGTATGAACTAGGAGCTGACGACACCTGCTTGCAGCAACGCGAAATTGTCTCTTCTTTGCCCAGTTGACGCATTCAATTTTTCTAATACTTCTCCTTGAACCGAAAATCGGTCTTTTACTAGGTTTCTTCTTACGGTCCAGCCTATTTCGCCCCCATTTTCCCTGCAATCGCTACTTAGCCCTGCAACACCCATCGTCCGCAACTCAAAATCCAATGACATGCAACCCGAACTGTTAGTTATGAAAACAAAACATGTGTTCACGTATGAAAACGAGAGAGTAAAGACAGAGAAAACCAGACGAGGAGGATTAGGGGGCCACGGGGCAAAACGCACCCCCAGGATCCACGAAAAGCGTTCGAGTCATACGCATATACGCTGTGTTTCATCAACTCAATTATATTTGGGTATGTTTCATTACATTTTTGTACATACGTGAGAATTCTAAATGACTTACTCATTTTTGCGGCTAAGACACCATGAATTTACCGGCCACCATACGTTTCTGATAACGTCTAAGGGCATGACCCGCTCTCCCTCACCGCTGCATATTTCTTCCTTACCGCGCCAGCTATTGCGCGCGAATTTGATAACTCTATTTGCCCTCCCATTTATCTCCTAAATATATGCTTAACAGCGGTCGGCTTCTCTCTTCGTATCACTTTCAGGTATGACCTCTAAGCTAAAATCTAGATCGAGACTACTCACATGCATTAGGGGGCAGTCTCCGACTACTGGCCCCATCTAATTGCGTAACACCCTAACAATATATAAATGACTTCTTACAATACATGGCATTACAGAGTCGGCAACGATGCTACTGAACGATATTGAGCTTAGCCTGCGATACGTGATCGACAGGGTGTTATTGCATCTTGCTTTTGCGCTCGTTGGTGTAATGTAATCAAGGCATAAACCAAGCCTGCTTTTATACTTAAATCCCGAAATGATATCCTCTGTCGATGTATGTGAGGAAGAACACAACCGTACTTATATCCACCCGCATTATTGTTGAAACTCCTAATCATTCGACGAGGGAGGCGCAGGCTACTAATCACACCGGCTATCGAGTGCAATCTAGATGTACTGAAGCGGTAATTGATGAAGAAGGTGGTGGCCTTGGGCAGCCAGACACTTCCAATCCTAGTTTCCTGAGTGCATATATAAGATTCACAATTTGGGATAATAGAAATTAATAACGCGACCGAGCTATTCTCACTGAGTTACATGGTTTAGGCGTGTCGCTTCCATTTTCGGCGTTCTTCCACGGAAGTGTGATAGCCGCCGAGCTGATATTGCTCAAGCGCCGCCTCGTTGCCTCAGCACCTACACCCTAACCACCATTCTCGTGCATCTCACCACCCCCCTTCTCCTCTAACATGTCCAGTATCGCACAGCACAAAGGGCTATGCGTTCTTTCGTTGGGTACGCTCGTTGTTTATGCCTCGCACTTGAAATAGAACACTCAGACCGCCTCTAGATGGAGGCTATGTGAATATCCTCAGCGCATTGATAGTTCTCAGAGAGTCGCTACGCAGGAAACAGTCTCGGGAAGGCCTGTCAGAAATGCCGCTCCCGTGTGAATCTTTCGACATCATTGGTGGAACGGGAATGGGCGGGTACGTATTAATGCTGGATGTGGGTTCAGTCCCTCACTGACACACTCCCAGAGTAGCGGCAATATTCATGGGAAGATTGCGGCTTAGCGTCGATCTAACCTTCCAGTACTGCGTGGAGATACTCGAGCGGGTTTTCGCAAACAAGAAATGGCTCTCAAGGAATAGCGTCTTTAGCGCCACTGCAATGGAGATGGTGGTCGGCGAGATTGTGGCGAGGCACTGCGGACGTGCCGATGCACGTATGATCGACCTGGAAGGCAACTCCCAAGGCTGCAAAGTGTAAGCTCTTAGCAATAAATTTGCTCCCCCAGTAAATATCTGATAGGTATTGATCTCAGGATGGTCTGTGCGAGGACCGCAGACGCCCTTCGAGCTGGGATCACCACCTGCATTCGTACTTATCAGGTGTCCTCCAACCAGGGACCAGACTGCACTATCGTTGAAGCCGTACGCGCGACGACTGCGACGCCAGAGATGTTCAAACCTGCGAAGATCAAGGAGCAAAGAGTCGCGATCTCTTACGTTGGCGGGGGACTGGAGTGCAACAACCCAACCGATAAGTTACTGGCGGACATGTCATTGGTGTTCCCGGGGCAGCCGATCGCTTGCGTGTTCAGCATTGGATCAGGACAAAGACACTCCGGTAGCGTGCCAGACTCGAAGATATACGATGCGTTTCTGCCTTCGAAGTTATTCCCGGTCGTTCGAGCGATGGCGAGCGATTGCGAGAGAACTCACCAGGACCTTGCAAGGAGATTCGAAGACGCAAAAGACGTATACTTTCGGTTCAACACCGAGCACGGTATGCAAGACATCGATCCATCGGATGCGACGAAGATGTCAGAGGTGCAAGCGCATACACAAGCGTACCTGCAGGACGTGGCGGTGAACGCTAGGATGAACACGGTCATAAATGCGATCGGGCATAGGAAGGGAGTGGTTACAGTACAGAGTGCGCAAGTTACGCTGTTATTCTAGCTGCTACTTTGCTAAGATAACGGAACTCTACAGACGGCAACATCGCGCTACTTAGGCCAACCCACTCCAAGATTGGTCAATGTCCTCCACCGTCTCGATCGTTCACTGGTCGAGCGGACATCCTAGAGCAGATGCGAGCCTACTTGCTTGGCACTCCAACGATGGAAAGGCGGCTATTTGTGCTCTGCGGAGTCGGAGGCGCGGGAAAGACGCAGCTGGTGCTCAAGTTTGTTCAGAGCCACAAAGCCGAGTGGGTTACGAATATCGTGCTTCCAATTTGTTTGAGGCTGACCTTGCCTTCTAGTTTCTGGGACGTGTTTTACATCGACTCCACCACTCAAGAGACGATCTCAGCTGGTCTTATTTCCCTGGCAAAGTTAGCTAGAGCTGGAGAGACCCCGGAAGCGGCGCTCGAGTGGTTGGTGTCGCAGGAAGAGCGATGGTTGCTTGTTCTCAACAACGCCGACGACCCCACACTTAACTTGCGCTCGTACTTTCCAGCTTGTGCACACGGAAACATCATAATCACCACTCGGAATCAGAAACTACGTAATTTTGCTATAGAGCCGAAGTCTTACTATGATGTAGCTGGAATGTTACCCGAAGACGCGCTGACTTTGATGCTTAAGGCGTCGGGAGCTGGTGAAGGGGCGGAGGAGCTGAAACTTGCGAACACACTGACTGAGGTATTTATTATAATCTAACGCAGTTTATAGACACAGTGCTTATAAATTACCGCAGGAGTTTGGTTTTCTCGCGCTTGCCATCGTGCAGTCCGGCGCATATATGCGCACAACTCAGTGCGGTCTAGCCGAGTATCACAAGCTATATCAGGAAGCCCGCGAGCAGCTTCTTGACGGACAAGGCGGCGAGCAATTGGAGGACTACGAGCGGCCGGTATATGCGTCGTGGAAGATCAGCTACCTCCAGCTTCCTGCTCGCAGCAAACAGCTATTTCATCTAATGTCTTTTCTTCACCACGAAGGCATTTCTGAGGAGTTCTTCAAAGCCGCCGCCGCGAGGATAGATTCCTACCAGCCAGATGTCCCTCTTACCGAGTCACAAGCTGCCAACAAGCAAGTTGTGTTAGAGTTCTTGTCTTCGCTCAAAAGCTCGTCTGGCGAGTGGAATCCACTAGAGCTCAAGAATCTGACGAATGACCTCCGCGCTTTCTCGCTGGTGGACTACAACACACACTCCAGGTCGTACTCGATGCACCCACTTGTTCGAGAATGGTGTCGTACCACCGCGCCAAATAGGGCGGCAGTGCGTGAATGCGCCACGTGGGTACTTTCGTTATGCATAAACTGGGAATATAGCTCCGACGACTATGCATTTCGGCGTCGACTCTTACCGCATCTCCTTGCTGTGGACTCGGATCACACTCAGATGGTGCCTGAGCTTGCTCTACACCTAGTTTCAGTGTATTGCGAGGCCGGATATGTTAAAGAGGAGGAGACGCTGAATAGACTCGTACTCCAAGCTAGCCGAGAAATTCTGGGGAACGAACACTCTACCACCCTGACCCACATGAATGACCTGGCGGCGGCATTGCAGAAACAGGGCAAGTTGGAAGAGGCGGTGCCGCTGCTGACCGAGCTGGTCGATGTCAGGAAGCGAATGTCCGGCCAAGAGCATCCCCATACGCTCACGAGCATGCACATCCTCGCAATGGCGTATCGCGATCAAGAGCGGTGGCAGGAGTCGGAGACGCTGTTCCTGGAGGTGATCGAGGCGAAGAAGCGGGTGATCGGCGCAGAGCACATCGACACACTCAAGAGTATGGGAGTGCTTGCGTCAACATACTGGAGCCAAGGTCGGCTGTCGGAGGCGGAGGCGCTTCAAGCTGAGGTGCTTGAGACGAGCCAGAGGGTGCTGGGCAGAGATCATCCAGACACGCTGGTGGCTATGAACAATCTGGCGGTGACATACGCAGGTCGAGGGAAGCTGCGGGAGGCGGAGTCGTTGATGGAAGAGACAGTTGCTCTGCGCAAACGGGTACTCGGAGAGTCGCATCCTGAGACTCAGATCTCTGTCAACGAGCTGGAGTATATTCAGCGACGCCTACAAGCAGGACTCTCGCCCACGCAGGAACCATAGTATTTTGACTTACACGTTCCATCACTCGATACGCTTCCTTTCCGCTTGGGCTCAACTTGTAGTCTACGAAGCCGTTTTGTTCAGTATTTTATGAGTCCACAAAATATGTTATTGATACTGTGTTCGTGCTGACCAGTTATGGTATAATCTACCACACAGCCAGTCGCTTAGTTCACAATGCCATTCCAGGATTCCGATCCGGGAAAGATATGCCCTTAATGCTCATTAAGAAATCTGTTTTTATTCAAGCATCAATCAAGCCTCGGGACTACCCCACCTTCCTCGCCAATCAACCTCTCTCTCCTCCCCAGACATATCATGAAGGATATACGAGTATAGCATTTTGGGATGGTCCATATATTTATAAACTATACACAAGCCAGGCAGGGCGGAGATCATATTCAAATCAAGATGCGTACACATGAGGAAATAGCATCGGCGGTTTCGTGGATTGATATGCGATGTTATCGACGGGAAGAAAGCGGAGGATGGAGACGTGAATTGGGACTCGGTATCGATGCAATATTGAATATTAGATACAGCGGTTCTGGAATCCTGTAGTAAGCATCTGCTCCCAAGAAGGAAATAAATATTAGGGAACTCACGGAGAAAAAGCCACGTTGGTTTCGCCTAGGAAAGTATTCGGTACTGCTTCCTCCCCTTCCGCCCCAAAGAATTGATAATCAACTACCCTCCTTCAGTCCTGACGCGTAAATTCGGTGGATAGAGTCGCCCCAGAAAGATCCGCCTCGGGTTCTCCATACTTGGGGGAACGTGTATCCCCATCGTTCCCGACGCCACTAGACCGCAGCGACAGACCGCCACCGCAGTCGCCAGAAACCTGCCATTTCCCGCATAGGTGACGCTGGATTTGCTGCCGGCGGGAACGGAAAGTCCAAAAGATAATGTTATGCGAACGCCCGAACCTCCACCACAAGTCGGTGTGCTATGTTTGTGGTCATTGGGCCATCTCCGTCTGCGATCCTACTGAACCACAAACTTCGATTTCTGTGTCGAGTTACTGGAGCAGGAGAGTCCCTCGCTCACTAGTTCGTTTCATGGAGGCGCCTGTAAAGCTTGGGTTACGGGTCTGCGTTGAGGAACGGCGAGCTGCACCAGAGGTGGAGGCGGGAGGGAGAAGCGTGGTGGAGAGCAGACCCGATGGGTGGGGTGGTGGCTAGTGCGTGGTGATACGGTCAGGTACATTGATTGTTAGCGGAAGAGGACGTGAGCGTGGCCGCGTGTGGGATGTCGGCGGATTCGAAAGCATTGGCGGATAGCATTATGGCGGCGTTCGCTCTGGTTCTTCCCGGTGTCGAAAATACGTAGTTTGGTATACCAAAGTGTGAAGGGTAGAGTGGAAAGGCACCAGTAGAGGCGCCTTCGTGTTGAAAGAGGCCCATCCGACCGAGGAAGGTGGTTTTAAAGGTGGATAGACGCGTATGATATCTGACCGGTAGTACGTCGCACGATGGGGAGCTATGGACTCTGTTGAAACGATCTAGCTTAAGCCACAGGAACGAGGACGGGACGATCCTCACCTTTATTCGTAGGAATGCCTAGTCCCACAGCGTGAACCATATCGAGTAGCGCCCACTCTTTCATACCGGATACACACAGATCCAAATAGAACGCACGCGCGTACTCGTCGCAGCTGGAAACATAATTCGAGCCAAGTCCGGATCCAATGGCCTGTAAGCTCCCAGTCCGGCGAATAAACAAGAGGGCTCACTTCTCCAACCATGGTTTGCAATCATCCGCCGACCACATCATCCCGAAAGAGGGTTTGATGGGTAGAGATCCCGTGGTCTCGACTCGCGTACGTCGCGTACGTAGAACTCATTGCTCTCGTCGCCCAAATTGCCGGTCATGGTCGGGTGAAGCGCGGGTGTGATCCGACCGTGCGAATTATTACCTCACCAAGATGAAGATGAGGGGATGAAGAGGCAAATTAAGTTGCGTGGAGGTGAGAGCGGGGTGCAAAGTGAGAGGATTACGTGTGGCAGTTTGACCATGTTTGGTCCGAGGTCCGATCAAATGCCACCAGGTTTTTCGGGTAGATCACGCAAATAAGCACGCGATGATGTGGGGGAGTAAAACGAGAACAAGTTAAGATTGGATGGGGGAAGGCGCGTGCTACATGAGGTGAGTCTCGGTGGATTTGTATGCTACACTGCAGGAGAGGCGGGGGAGCTGCTCCGTTCACTTGCAAATCCGACAACATCTAAACAAACGCTGCTGAACCGTTCGTCAGAGTTTACTCCCGCCCATGAAATAATGATAGACGGATAAGGTACTTACAGGAGAAACGCGAAACGCGGATGTAGGGTTCACCAAGCAAAGTCATGCGTCCTTCCGTTCCTTCGGGCGTGTTAAACACCACTTTGCTCCTCAGAGCCCTTGTGTACACCCACCCGCCTAACCAAACGGCACACCGTAGCATCCATCTCGCGCTCACCACCCTGGTCCAAATTTTAGGTGGTTGCGTATAGATCGCCATTCCCTCTACCCTTTGCGCGCAGGCTAACCAGAGTCTACGCTCACTGGGACGACTGCGGCCTTCCGTTTGGGTAACCCGAGACCGTCCTGGGAGTACACGGTTTGTTCGACATTTGGCGCTGTATGGAGGTCCTCGCGCCGACGAGAATGGGAACCATAGGTTTCGTGACAACCATTAACTCCCTCCCAACGCTCCAGTTGAATGGTAAACCCCATGGACCGTATCTCGTTTCCGGAGCTGCATGGTCTGTGACGGCTCGGTCAGGGTACATGTACGGGTAGGCGTGGGCGAGCCGAGGTATGCATCGAACAACGGCAGGTTCTGGTAGCAGGGGTGAAAGGAGGAAGTGTGGGGGCGAGGTGTCTAGGTCGATGTGGACAGTATCCATTGCGCACGGAGAGAGTGCGAGTCGCTTGTTGGCAAGGCGAAGGGACAACCGAAGTCCTAATGCACCGTTTCCAAAGGTCGCTACTAATCATTAACCACTTTTGAACGGAGGGGGAGAAGTGAAGTTGGACAAGGTTCCGTCTGTTAAATAATTCAATTGTTAATTAATCAGTTTGACTTTATAGAGGACAATTTGGAAGCATGGACGTACTGGTATCGGCCCCGACGGGTTCATAATCCACGGTGAAAATCCGCAGACTAGCATTGCGCCTATTCTCAGCATGTTTCCTCCATCTTAATAGATCGAAACTAGCTCAGAGAGTCAACTAGAGTCACAATTTGGGCAGTATCCCAGTGCCTACCATAAGGTACCGGCGCGCGGCTTTCGCAGCATTGACAAACTAAGGGACTTCCACCCGTTCCCAACTAACCCACGCTAGTCGACGTTGATGACGCGCACAGATTCCTTGTTGCGCGAGACTACGACCCGAGTCTGATCTGGAGCAATTCGTATGTTGGATCCCTATTTGAGGAAATAAAAACGGAAAGACTCACTCAACCGGTCCCCACCAGACGCCTCCGTCAATCTCGTCGCTCCTGAGAACAGATATATCGGTCGTATGCCCGCGGTTCCCGATTTCTCGACCCTCCTCGTCTGCGGTACCTCCCCTCGGTGTAGCACGACTTTATAGTCTCGCCCACCGCCTTTTGGTCCTTGCCCCTGCCCTCGTCTCACCTCGCCCCTATCCTTGTCCATCCTCGTCCCCCTTCATCTGCATATCCAATCTCGATTGAGCTTCTTTATCCCGTCCGATATAGCCACGCAACCAAGACCATGAAGGAGAGGAAATGGTAGGGAGAAGATTCGGTGGGTATATTCGGCAGTTCGGCCACCGCTGCCAAAATGGTTCTTCGGAGGCGAGAGCACGACGTGATCGGACCAGGATTGAAAATGCAAGCGTTTGCTAGAGATTGGTTGTAGACTGTAACAAAGCAAAATAAGCTCGACCGTATCTACTATGCAATCTCCGACCCGGCATCCCGGGGTATTATTATACTGGCGAAGCAGGCGGGCAAGCGAGGGAGCAAGAGGAAAGAAGGGGAGGCGGGTGATGAGAGCAGGGGCGAGAACCCTTACCTAGATGCTAGGATGCACCCCAACCAATTTAACAGTATTGTTCTAACGCAAGCGTAAGGTTTTGCGCAAACCCCGTCCGGAGGTCGTAAGCAGCACGTGTCGAGCTTGAGACGATGAAACCGAGAAACAGGTTAGCACCATGATATGAGAAGGGGCAGACGAAGTCTCAGTAAAGTCAAAGAAGAGATCATGAACTCACTTGACTCGATGGTGAGAAACAGACTAAGATGAGTCGTCGTTCGTGTCCAAAGTTCAGGTGGGGGATATGCTCTCGATTCAGCAATGTCTTGACCTGCGTGACCACTTCGCCCAACCCTCGGTCCAGCTCTAATCCATGCTCTCGCTAACCATCCCTTCATCCTCCTCGTCCGCCTAATTGTCGCTCTCAACACCCCCTATTCACCAAGGATCGCCTCAAGTCTCCAACTAGATACTGCCGTACCCGGGCCCACGAGGACGCTTCCATCTTCAAGACAAAGGCGTAGGTGCAACGCCCGACCTGGCCCGCCTCTCGGTCCAGCTCGACTCGATGTTCTCTCCAACCATCCCCCGCCCTCCTCGTCCTTCTCTTCATCTCTTTACTCGTCTCCGTGTTGACTCAGGGTCACCCTAAAGCTCCAGCCCGATAGTGCCGTACTGAGCCCACGAGCCCGATTCTATGATCAAGACGAGGGGGAGGAGACGGAAATGTGGGTGGGTGCAACAGTCGTGATCCGGAAGTAGATCGTTAGAACAAGGCCAATCGCCGCCCCTAGGTCACAGCGCAATGGAATGAAGAGAATCCAGCGAAGCACACCTTCAGCTCAGGCCGGTCACTGACTACAACGAAACGGCAAGGTCAGTTTTCTATTTCAGTTTAGTAATCCAATCAAGGTACGGAGGAAACGAAGGAAGATAGAGGGTACGAAGAGTAGGACATGAAGACCCACCTTGCACCGACACGCTTCGACTGCTATGACAACTTTCTCAGGTACCTATTGGTGTCCGACGCGAGGTTGTCTAGTCTAGAGTTCCTACGGTGTGCGGTCAAGCGAAGGACTATGGTGGCAAAGGACGAGATTAGCGATATGAGATAACTGGGCTTAGACAAGCCCAATGAAAGCCAAGGGAAGACGCCAGGGAACTCACCATGCTTGACGCAGGACCAGGCAGGACGAAAACCCGTTCGTGCCGAACCTCAGATAGGGAAGGGGAATTGGAGATGGGGCGCGTCATTTCGTCGCGGAGGCATTTGCGGATTCGAATGAAGAACGCCTGGATGAGTCAGGAAACGGAGCGCGTAATAGACGAGGGGAAGGCGGGGTTGGTCTCGTCGCCGATCAAACTACGGCACTGAGAACTACATCCGCTCTGATCCGCGTGCCTAGAGCCGAGTGGCATTGTTTGGCTTGCCCATGTTTACACAATACGAGGAAGCACCGGTGCGAGCGTGCCGCGTTAAATAACCTTGCTCGCTGGAACTGGATTCTTATAGCTGACTTCCCATGTAAAATAACAATTCGGAGCACCCCCGGTCTTTTGTCATATATCAACCGCAAGTCAGAAACCAGATGAGAAGAGCGTTACTATAGCCAACAGTCTCGCCATACGCATTCAGCACTCTGAAAATACTGTTCCCCCAAGTACTGAACGACCGCTACATACCATTATATGCACATAACTTGCGCTGAATCGGCGATACTACAGCTTCTGCGGCTACTGCTATCCCAAAATAAGGGAGTCCTTGGGCAAGTGATCCACGTAATTGCTAGCCCCACCAGTTCCGATCTTTTTCTCACAACATTCCTCTCGCAAATTGGGAAAAAATCGAAGGCGCTCAGTTGCGCATTTTGAAACCGGATTGGAGTTTAGCGATAGTGGTAATTAGAGTGCATGGAGCGAGATTCACGATCGTAATCGGGTAGAGTGCGAGCTTAGAGTGCGAAATAACGCTTGCAAGTGCAAAGACTAAACAAAGATTTCGTCATTTTAAGCAGGAACTGTGAACTTCTGAGTGCGCATATATTGAACGGAAACAGTTCCAAGTCTCATACTAGCTAGTTTCAACATAGCGAAGCGAGTGGCCGAACGAATGGCAGATGACCTTCATGATACCAGAACGAATTACAGTCCAGAATGGCAGGAGTAGTAGGACCCCAGGAAGGTGCTGATCACTCAAGTTCATGGCTTACGCCCGACCCTCATCGCCGGTGAAACTACGGCACCGGCTAGTTTTAGTTTGGCGTGGCTGGTGCGTTGAGTTCTGAGAGATTAGCAGAAAGATCTCGTTTGCTAGGAGTGATCTTGGAGCATAATTCTGAGGACGAGATGAACGCGGCGGTACTTGTATAACGCAGGTTATAAGCGAGTGGACGCTGAACGGAAGGAGCATTTAGTTACCCAAGATGCTCTAACTTGCCGAACTAGCAATCATCCCATTATGGAGTCGTCAGGACCGCACGACCACGGTGACGGACTCCCGACAGTAGCGGAACCGAACCTCGAATCGAAGCACCTCCCAAAGCATGTAGTAAACTGTAATCCTTTATTTCCAACCGTGAGCTGACATCATGCATAGCCTTAGGACTAGTAGTGCATAAGCGCTGCCACGTTGTCGCCAGACCCCATCCATCCGACCACCACACCCTAACCCATACGACTCTCACCTACCCCCCTCAACTCGAGCGATGGATGCACGCCTTGTTGACGCCGCATTGTGTGCTCTGATCTTAGGTATACTTTTCTCATTGCTCTTGGTATTGGATATAGCACTGATAACGCTCGCAGATGGAGGCGGGATCAACGTCCTCAGTACTCTCGTCATCGTCTCCGAGCTGATGCGCGCTATCCAGAAAGCCAAAGGCCTTTCTGAGGCTCCTCGGCCTTGTGCGTGGTTTCACCTGATCGTCGGAACGGGAACAGGCGGGTGCGTATTGGCGCGCGGCCTTGATCCTATTACTTACTCTGCGTTCGCAGATTGGCAGCGATCTTACTAGGAAGACTTGGGCTAACGGCCGACGAGGCGATCTTATGCTACGTGGAGATTCTGAAGCGAGCTTTCAAGAAGAAGCGATATCCCTCGAGCAGTCCATTTAACGCTACAGAGCTGGAGAAAGTGATGGGCGAGATCGTGGCTAAACATTGTGGACGGGCTGACGCACGGATGATCGAGGATCATGACCAGACCCCACGCTGCAAAGTGTAAGTCATCTGGCACTGATACTTCCATGAACTCGGCCTGACTTGATGGCAGGATGGTATGTGCGATGTCTGCAGACGCAATGCGGGGAAGCATCCCCACCTGCATTCGCACGTACAGAGTCGACGCACATCAAGGTCCCGACTGCACGATTGTCGAGGCGGTACGAGCGACGACGGCGACTCCTGGGATGTTCAAGCCGGCTTTGATTGAGGAGAATGGACTGAAAGTGCCTTATATTGGAGGCGGACATGGATGCAACAACCCAGCGGCGCATGCACTAACCGAACTAGAGCGCGTGTACCCCGGACGGCCGCTGTCGACGTTTCTGAGCGTTGGATCTGGTCAACTTCACTCTGCTCACATCCCTGCATCGAGTAGACTGTCTTCGTTCCTTTCTTCTGGTCTCTACGAGCTCGCTCAATCGATTGCGACCGACTGCGAGAGGACGAACCAGGAGCTTTCGGGTCGATTTGGCCATACGGAAGACATCTACTTTCGGTTCAACACTGAACAAGGAATGCAAGATATAAACCAGTCGGACGCAGCGCGACTGTCGGAGGTGCAAGCCCATACGCGGAACTACCTGCGGAATGCAAGCGTCAGCTCGCAATTGCAGCGGGCAGCGAAGGCGATTGGGGAGGGGACGAAGGCGGTGAAAATTCTAAGTAGGTCCTTTGTTTTAATACAACGTCAATATGGTAACATCATATTTTGTGCGATAGATGGCAACGTACACTTCGCGAAGGAACCTACCTTGGTTAGCGTGCGATGTCCGCCGCCGTCGCGCGTGTTTACCGGGCGAGAAGATATTCTTGAGTATATTCGAGCGTACTTCTTTGGGAGTTCTTCAACAGAAAGGCGACTATTTGTGCTCTGTGGAATTGGAGGTGCTGGGAAAACGCAGCTGGCGCTCAAGTTTGTCCAGCGGCATGGGAATGGGTGCGTCAACTCGGTCGCTGTTGCTTCCTAGCCAACACCCACCTTCCTTCGTAGGTTCTGGGATGTATTCTACATCGACGCAACTACCCACCAAACCATCTCTGCTGGGCTCATTGCAATCGCAAAACTAGGAAACGCTGGAGACAATCCGGAAGAGGGCTTGGCTTGGCTGGTGTCTAAACAAGAGCGATGGCTGCTCGTGCTCAATAACGCCGACGACCCTAACCTGGATTTGCGGAAGTATTTCCCAGCCTGTGCGCACGGGGACATCATAATCACCACTCGGAACCAGAAGCTGCGTACTCATGCTTCGGAGCCAAGGTCATTCTGTGATGTGGGTGGGATGTCGCCTGATGATGCGCTGGCGTTGATAGTAAAAGCTTCGGGAGCCAGTGGGGAAAGCGAAGAGCTCAAAATTGCTGAAACATTGACTAAGGTGTGCATCATATCTCGGGCTGTCTTTGAGTATTCTCGTTGAGGTTTTCAATAGGAATTCGGGTTCCTTGCGCTTGCAATCGTCCAGTCTGGTGCATATATGCGCGCAACTCAGTGTGGACTAGCCAAATACCAGAGGCTCTATCAAGGGGCTCGCGAACGACTTCTTAGGGGTCACGGCATCGAGCTGGCAGATGGCTACGAGCTGTCGGTATATACATCCTGGGATGTCAGCTACAACCAGCTTTCTACTCGCAGTAGGCAGCTGCTGCATATGATGGCGTTCCTGCATCACGAAGGGATCTCCGAGTCGTTCTTCGAAACCGCTGCCACCGAGGCTGTGTCCTACGAACTGCAGGTACCTCTGGCCGAAGCCGAAGCAGCCACGAAAGAGATTATATTCGGGTTTTTAGCTTCGCTGAGGACCCCGTCTGGCGAGTGGGACCCATTTGAGCTCACAGAACTGACGAATAGTCTGCGTGCGTTCTCGCTGATCGATTACGACACAACCTCCGACTCGTACTCG
Organism: Ceratobasidium sp. C01; assembly: GCA_025200755.1. Taxonomy (NCBI): domain Eukaryota; kingdom Fungi; phylum Basidiomycota; class Agaricomycetes; order Cantharellales; family Ceratobasidiaceae; genus Ceratobasidium; species Ceratobasidium sp. C01. The sequence continues at coordinate 19,221 of JANWGL010001116.1, forward strand.
ATGCACCCGCTCGTCACGGAATGGTGCCGTACCACTACGCCAGATGCGGTGACCGTACGTGAATGTGCGACATGGGTGCTCTCGCTATGCGTGAACTGGGAATTTAGCTCTGACGATCACGCACTTCGGCGTCGGCTGCTACCGCACCTACTTGCCCTGGACTCGGATCGTACCCAAATGACCCCCGAGCTTGCTCGAAACCTGTGCTTGGTGTATTCCGAAGCTGGATATCTGGAATCGGAGGAGAGGCTAAAGGTAACCGCACTGCAAGCTAGCCGCGACGCGCTGGGCAACGAACACCCCACTACACTCGCTTGCATGAACAACCTGGCATATACATTCCAGTCACAAGGCAAGTTGGAGGAGGCGATGCCGCTGCTGACCGAGCTGGTCGAGGTCGATAAGCGAGTTTCCGGCCAGGAGCATCCCGATACGCTCAAGAGCATGCACAACCTCGCAATGGCGTATCGCAATCAGGAGCGGTGGCAGGAGTCGGAGGCGCTGTTCCTGGAGGTGATCGAGGCGAAGAAGCGGGTGATCGGCGCAGAGCACAACAGCACACTCAAGAGTATGGGAGAGCTTGCGTCGACATACCGGAGGCAAGGTCGGCTGTCGGAGGCGGAGGCGCTCCAAGCTGAGGTGCTTGAGACGTGGCAGAGGGTGCTGGGCAGAGATCATCCAGACACGCTGGCGGCTATGTGCCATCTAGCAGTGACATACGCGGATCGAGGGAAGCTGCGGGAGGCGGAGTCGTTGATAGAAGAGACAGTTGTTCTGTACAAACGAGTACTAGGAGAGTCACATCCTGATACTCAGAGAACTGTCAACTGGCTTGAAGATATTCAGCGACGCCTGCAAGCGGAACTCTCGCCCGCGCACGAACCATAGTATTTTTGACCTACTCGTTACATCACTCGATACACTTCCTTTTTGCTTGGGCTTAACTTGTAGTCTACGAAGCTGCCTTGTTCATTATTTTATATGAGTCCAGAAAATATGTTATTGATATTGTGCTCGTTCTGACTAGTTATGGGACAATCAACCACAAAGCTAACCCGCTTAGTTCGCAATGCCATTCCAAGGAGTCCAATCCAGGAAAGAGATGCCCTTGATGCTCATTAATAAATCTGTTTTTATTCAAGCATCAATCACGTCTCAGGAACACCATCTTCCTCGCTAATCTACCACGCTCCCTTCCCCAGACACATCATAAAGGATATACGAGTATAGCATTTTGTGATGGTTCATGCATGCTTAAACTATACACAAGCTCAGGCAGGACGGAGATCGTATTCAAATCAAGGGGCGTACCCATGAAACAAACAGCATTGGCGGCTCGGTGGATTAATATGCCATGTTATCGACGGGAAGAAAGTGGGGGAAGGAGGCGTGAGTTGGGACTCGGTGTCGACACAATATTGAATATAAGATACAGCGGTTCTAGAATCCTGTAGTAAGCATCTGCTCCCGAGAAGGAAATAAATATTAGGGAACTCACGGAGAAAAAGCCCGTGTGGATTTCACCTAGAAAGTATTCGGTACTGCTTCCTCCCTTCCACCCCAACAATTTGATAATCAACTACTCTCCGTTCAGCCCTGACGCGCAAATTTGGTGGATAGAGTCGCCCCAGGAAGATCCGCCTCGGGTTCTCTATACTTGGGCGAGCGTGTATACCCATCGTTCCCGAAGCCACTGGACCGCAGACACAGACCGCCATCGCGCTCGCCCGAAACCTGGCATTTCCCGCGTAGGTGACGCTGGATTTGCTGCCGGCGGGAACAGAAAGTCCAAAAGATAATGTTATGCGAACGCCCGAACCTCCACCACAAGTCGATGTGTGGTATGTTTGTGGCCATTGGGCCATCTCCGTCTGCGATCCTACTGAACCACGAACTCTAATTTCTGTGTCGAGTTCCTGGAGTAGAAGAGTCCCTCGCGCACTGGTTCGTTACATGGAGGCGCCTGTAAAGCTTGTGTTGCGGGTCTGCGTTGGGGGAAGGCGGGCTGCACCCGAGGTGGAGGCGGGCGGGGGAAGCGTGGTGGAGAGCAGACACAATAGGTGGGGTGGTGGCCAGTACGTGAGGATACGGTCAGGTACATTGCTTATTGACGGAAGCGGACGTGAGCGTGGCCACGTGTGGGACGTCGGCGGATTCGAAAGCGTTGGCGAATAGCATTATGGCGGCGTTCGTTCTGGTTCTTCCAGGTGTCGAAATTAAGTAGTTAGGTATACCCAAGGGAGCACGGTAAAGTGGAAACGCACTGGTATAGGTGCCGTTGTGTCGAAAGGCGGCCATCCGACCGAGGATGGAGATTTCGAAGGTGGGTGGACGCGGATGATATCTGACCCATAGCACGTCGCACGATGCGGAGCTCTGGAATCTATTGAAACGATCTAGCTTAAGCCACAGGAACGAGGACGGGACGATTCTCACCTTTATTCGTAGGAATCCCTGGTCCCGTAGCGTAAACCATCTCGAGTAGCGCCCACTCTTTCATACTGGGTGCACACAGATCCAAGTAGAACGCACGCGCGTACTCGTCGCAGCTCGAAACAGAATTCGAGTCAAGTCCGGATCTAATGGCCTGTAAGCTCACAGTCCGGCGAATAAACAAGAGGACCCACTTCTCCAACCATGGCTTGCAATCATTCGTCTAACACATCATCCCGAAAGAGGGTTTGATCGGTAGAGATCCCGTGGTCTCGACTCGCGTACGTAGAACTCATCGCTCTCGCTGCCTTACTTCTAATGCGGTCATGCTATATGGTCGGCTTTGGTCTCCCCACCCTCGTTCGTGTCTGTGCCGCTCCCGTCGCCCAAGTAGCCGGTCATGGTCAGGTAAGTTGCACGTGTGATCTGACCGTGCGAAATATTACCTAACCAAGATGCGGACGAGGAGATGAAGAGGCAAATTAAGTTGCTGGGAGGTGAGAGCGGGGAGCAGAGGCGCGGGCGTTACATGTGGCAGCTTGACCGTGTTTGGTCCGAGGTCCGATCAAACGCCACTGGGAGTCTCGGGCCGATCACTCTTGGCGAATAGGAACACGATGCGGTGGGGGAGCAAAACGAGGTGAAGCTAACATTGGACGAGGACACGCGCGCTACGTGAAGCAGGTCTCGGTAGAATGGTAGGATACATTCATGAGAAGAAATGAAGGTGCTCTGTTGACCTGAGAATTTTACACCGGCCAAACAAAATATCACTAAACTAGACGTCAGTGCTTGCTCTCGCCCATGAATCAACGATGCAGAGACGAGATACTTACAGGAGATGACGAGAGAGGCGGGGATGAATTCCACTGCACGAAGCCGCGCGTCATTCCATCCTTCCAACTGTTTCTAACCCGACAACACTCCTCCCAGCCCCGGCGAGTTGGTGAGAAGTGATGCTCGACTCGATCCCGTCTATTGGAGAATTCAACATTGAGCATTTATTTTGACTTTTAGACGATAGCGTGGCGGTAGGGACATACCGGCTTTGCCCCAACGTGTCCGAAGTTCACCATGAAATCCGCATATCACCAAATGTTTGTCGTAGACTGTGACAAAGTGACTATATCAGTTCGGTTGTATCTATACGGTAAGTGAGTCATCCGCGACCTTGCATATTGGGTCGGACAGATTGGGGAAGCAGGGGACGAAGAGGGAGAACGGGAAACGAATAGGAGACGGATGGTGACGATAAACGCGAATCCACACCAGAGCAGGCGAGAGAGAAACCAGGATGCACTGTCGGTCGTACCTGAACTTCAGGTAGGAAACGAAAAGTACGAATCGAGGGGGTTGACCAAGATCTTGTTTGTGCACTTCTGAATAGTTAAGGTCTAGAGCAGTCAGACCTGTTCGAAGGGTGCGTACCACAAGTCTAAGCGGCAGTTTAAGGGGAGAAGGACCCAAGATGGAGATGAGGGCCAGTTGGTTCTGGGGCATGCAAACGTGAGGAATGGAGCGCCCGGTAGGCAAACAGAGCGAAAAGCCTGCCCGCCTAGGTCTAATAATCGGTCAGACCTCCACCCAGGAAAAGAAAGACGGTAAAATGTACCCCGCCCAGCATTTCCAGAGGCAACTTCACCAATCTCGTTACTCCCAAGGACGAGGGTGCAGTAAATTATGCTCGCTATTCCGTCGCGTCTCAGTTCGAGAACTTCGAATCTCGAATTTCGTCCTCTGCCCCGTCGCTCGCTCCCGGTCCGACGCTCCTCGCCTCTCCTCCGCTATTTTTCCAACCGCCACATCCGTCTCGTTTTGACTGCTTTGATCAATACGCCCCCTCGGCCGCTTTGAGACTCGTATCCGATAGGGTTGTGCCATACACGCGAGTAGAATTTCTATCGAGGAGGCCGCGGGCATGGTAGGGTGGGAGGTGCGATGGTCGTAACCCGTAGTTCGGCAGGTTGGTCTCCAACAAAAGGTTGGCCCCAAAGGCGAAAGCACGATACGGTCAGACTAGAGATCTCGAGAAGCAGGTGTTCGTTGTGGGCCGTTGGTAGGCTACAACGAAACAAGGTGGTCAGTTGTCACATCTGCCTTTCATAACCCAATCACTCCCACCCTAATTCTCTTATGTTGCCCGGGGATCGCGAAGGGACGAATAGAGAGGAGGCATAGGGTAAAAAGGGGAGCGTAAACACCTACCTGGTTTTGTTGGTTAAATACGATGGTACGATTTCGAATGAACCTCGCGAAGAGACCATAAGCAGCACACGAGCGAGCTTGAGACTGTGGTATCGAAGGATAAGGTTAGTACTATGGAATGGGAAAGGTTGAACGTAACCTCAGTAAAGCTGAGGAAGGGATCAGGAACTCACCCTGCTCGATAGGCGAGGAACGGTTCTAGACGAGCCGTCGTTCGTGTCCAAAATTTGGATGGGAAATGTGCTCGCGACTTGTTCAAGTCTTGACCTGCAGTTCCCAGCCCTTGACCTCCTCGTATCCGTCTCCATTCATCCATGCCCCACGCTCCGGTCGATCACCCCACCATGATCCTCGTCCGTCTCATTATCACTCTCACCATCTGCGCGTTCAATCAGGTTCGTCTCCGGCCCCCCAGTTCGATATCGCCCACGAGGACTATTCTATCGCCAAGACGAGGGAGAGGAGACGGAAATAGGGGCAGGGGCAAAGTCGTGATTGCGAGCGTAACACTGCCCAGAGTCGAAAGGGCGGTGAGATAAGTGAGCCCAAGGGAAGCACGCGTTCATCCAAGGCTAGTTGTTGAATGCTACAGAGTAATGAGGTTAGCTTTCTTAAATTCCGTGGGCATCCCGCCTACTTCCACCGGCTGCTAATACCCCGGACGAGACGGACGAGGGAGACGACGATAAAGAGAGGGTACGAAGAAGGGAACATGAAGACCCACCTCGATGAACTGACACGCTTCGCTTCCTCTCGGACCTTTATCGTAGACGCGCCGGTGTCTGCCGAGGAGGAACCTAGTCTCAAGGTTTCTCGCAGCGTACAGCCGAGCGAAGGACTATGATAGCAAAGGAAAAGGTTAGTGATATGGGATTGCTGAGTTCAGACGAAGCCCAATGAATGGCCAGCCAGGATGCCAGAAACGCACCTTGCTTGATGCGCAGGACCATACATAAAGATGATCCATTCGTGGTGTCCGCGCGTCAGGTGGAGATGGGAATTAGGGATAGAGCGCGTCGTTTGATCACGAGGCCATCTGTGGAGTCGGATAGAGGATGCCTCGATGAGTCAGGAAACGGAGCGCATGTTAGACGAAGAGCAGGTGCCGCCAACCTCGTCGTCGGTCAAACTATGGCATTGCGTTCTGATCTGATGATCCAGAGCCGAGTGGCATTGTTTGGCTTGTTCGTATTGATGTGATCATCTAATCTAATCGTCCAGCTCCTGCATCTCCGGGCTATTAGGCTTGGTCAGCAAGGGGATAGTGAACGCTCTCAACACAACCTGTCCACCCCCATCCGCTTATACTCCTCAAAGTTCAATATATACCGAGGAGTAGAGTGCTCCCCCCCCCAATTCCTTTATTTTTTTTCTATACCTGGTGCATCCCAGCTCACACCGAGCGTCCCGCCATGCTTGACAAAAGAGGCGAAATCAGTCCTAGATACGTCGCCAACGCCGGGATTTAATGCCTCAAACCAAGACATACAAGTTATATGTTGGGCGAGTACCAGAAGAGAGTAAGAGGATTAAGGCTTTCGGAGGTGGGGTAATATACAGGAAGGTAGAGCGTCATTGCTGTTTGAAGCGACCAATGCTGAGGCTAAAAAAAAACATTCTCCTCCTATCACTTACTACACCGGAGCGCTCTTTCCCACGAGCCCGACGAACGCTATTGCTGATGGTGCCTTCGGACTCAGTGCAGCGTTAGCCCAAAATTGATTGGACGCCCCGCCCTAGTTCCTCGGCCGTCGCAGCTTTATCTTGCTATCTTGCCGTGTTCGCTCCTCTCGTCTCCGCAATTGATTCTCAATCCTGCACTGTCTACGTCCCATACTCCAAATCTCGAAAACTACCCCGTTAAACTACGGTTGATTCGTGCTTGAGACTTGGACACCAAATACCAAATATCTTTTGCAACTTAAGGGCGTATCTTGCGCTCCCGAGGTGCTTCTAGTGCTAGAGTGGTTATCCCTAGGCTATACAACCACTTCTCTCGTATACTCTTGGCCTCTCTGAAACTCTTGATCTTTTGCTCGATATCCCTTTCTAGTTGGGCCACCGCTTGCACGCCAACTGGAACACTCAACGACTCAACCACCTTTGTATCTTCCGGGTGTTGTGCCTGATGGCCAACAACTGTTATTGTTCTTAGATATACTATTGGCTCTAGCGTTGCACTTAGACCTACACTGCTTGTTAGGAGTAGGGGACGATGCTCGGTCAATGCTCCAAGCATTGAAACACATCAACGAACTATCAACAACTGCCACCTGACTGCGAAGCTTGCTACTCTTTTCCTGACGGACGCCCTTCGTATCATGTTGTAATGCAACTTGCCTGATCGCTGGTGGTGGATATGGCTGAACCGGTTACTCACTTTCCGCGCTTGAACGCCAGCTCGTAACTAGTTATGATCGATTCATTAGTCCCTGAGAACCCCGCTGCTGCGCTTGGTTAGAATAGGGACACTGGTTCGGGAGGCACGTCTGATCACCCTTTTGAACTCCCCAGCTCAAATAAAGCTTTCTACGCAAACGCTGGACTTTCTTTCCTTTCTTCATATCGATTCTTACGTATGTATTGCGCCACTTCATTCGATCCTGAGATTTTCTTCGCATCACCATTACCTCCTCGCACACGCTTGCCAGTAATATCGATGCCTCGCGGGCCCACTTTCATGCTTTCAGCTCGCATGTGAGTCTTTCCCGAATATTACCATCGTCAACGGTGTGACAGAAGTCGCGTTTTGCGAAGCTACCCCGTTTACTATCCGTCGTCGATACTCTCCGTCTGCTTGACTTACTCCCGTTAATTGGAGTGACTCCTAATGAGCAAATGGACGCAGATTAACGTGAGCTCGATATTCGCGGTAAACGATAGCCACCCAGCCTCAAAGTCGTTCTTGTTCAGTTTTCTTCGGTACTCTTGACGCCGATTTGATGATATTGACACCACACCTTACCGCAGCTTCTGCGGTCCTGTTGGATTGCACAACTTAGTGTCCTAGTGACGCAAGGCAAGATCAATGTACTCATCGCTGGAACCTGTCCACTATTGTCTGCTAGAAATATTACACAAGTTCCAGTCTAAAACCTCGAGGACCACCTTGAGCGGGGGTTTGAAATGAAAAAGCTTTATGCCACGGACCGAGAGAAAATGTAATCCGGGGTTGTGGTCGGCAATGGTGTCAGGAAGTGAAATATTTCTGGGCGTGACCCGTAACAAAAGTAACTCCCATACGAGCTGTAGAAGAATCATGCATATGCGATGGAAGGCGTATAATAGTGCTCGCTGGAGCATACTTCAAATGTAATGGAGTCAAGTTGATGCGCATATACGCGTGGGGCTCGAAACATTTGAATGGTGTATAAATGGGAACTCTAGGTGGACTCATACACCCTATGTTACTCTTTACGTGTTGAATTTACTCTTGTCCCCGTGTATCGATAAACCGTTGCTACTTAGCCTCTAAAATACGCTTAGTCGCTATACGAGCTCAGTGTAGATATATTTTATATGTGTTTCGTTCTCGAGCGTGTGAACTATACGGACGTCCGGCGAAGATCCCGGTTCGTGTCGAAGCGGTCTATACTAGAGTTGCAAGCTTGGTTTTGGGTTGTATATGCGCGCTAGAAGCTGAGGTGCTTGAGACGAGGCGGAGGGTGCTGGGCAGAGATCATCCAGACACGCTGAGGGCTATGAACAATCTGGCGTTGACATACGCAGATCGAGGGAAGCTGCGGGAGGCGGAATCGTTGATGGCAGAGACTGTTGTTCTGCACAAACGGGTACTTGGAGAGTCACCTTCTTATACTCAGAATCCTGTCAACGGGCTTGCGTATATTCAGCGACGCCTGCAAGCGGAACCCTCGCCCGCGGGGGAACCATAGTACCTTTGACCTACCCGTTTCATCACTCGATACGCTTCCTTTCCTCCTGGACTCAACATGTAGTTTACGAAACTGTCTTGTTCGGTATTTTACGTGAGCCCAGAAAATATGTTATTGATATTGTGCTCGTGCTGACCAGTTATGGTATAATCAACCATAAGGCCAGCCCGCTTAGTTCGCAATGCCATTCCAGGAATCCAAGCCGGGAAAGAGATTCCCTTAATGCTCATCAATAAATACGTTTTTGTTCAAGCATCAATCAAGTCTCGGGACTACCCCGCCTTCCTCGCTAATCTACCTTCTTCCCCTCCCCAGACATATCACAAAGGATATACGAGTTTAGCATTTTGGGATGGTCCATATATTCATAAACTATACACAAGCTCAGGCAGGACGGAGATCGTATTCAAATCAAGATGCGTACACATGAGACAAAGAGCATCGGCGGCTTCGTGGCTTAATATGCCATGTTATCGACGGGAAGAGAGTAGAGGAATAAGACGTGAATTGGGACCCGGTATTAATATAATATTGAGTATTAGATCTAGTGGTTCTAGAATCCTGTGGCGAGCACCTGCTCCCAAGAACGAAATAAATATTAGGGAACTCACGGAGAAAAAGACTATGTTGATTTCGCCTGGGAACGTATTCGGGGCAGTTTTCTCCCCTTCCGCCCCAGCGATTTGATGATCAACGACCCTCCGTTCAACCTTGATGCGCGATTCGATGGATCAACAGTCGCCACAGTAAGATCCGCCTCGGGTTCTCTTTGCTTGCGCGATGGTGTCCACCCATCGTTCTCGAGACCACTAGACCACCGAGACAGACCACCACAGTGCTCGCCAGAGGACCTGCCATTTCACGCACGGGTGACGCTGGACTTGCTGCCGGCGGGAATCAGAAGTCCAGAATATCATTTCATGCGACCGCCCGAACCTTTACCTAATGTCGATGTGTGGTGTGTTTGTGAACACTGTGCCTCCTCCACCTACGATTCTACTAAGCCCAAACCTCGATTTTCTGTGTCGAGTTCCGGGAGAAGAAGAACCCCTCGCGCACTAGTCCGTTTCATGGGGGCGCGACTGGGGCGTGGGTATTGGATATGCGTCGAGAAGCGGCGAGCTTCACCGGAGGTGAAGGCGGAGAGGGGAAGGCGCGGCGAAGAGATGAGTCGATGGATGAAATTGGTAGCCGCTGCGTGGGGATACGATCTAGGTCCGTTGATTGTTGGCGGAAGAGGATACAAGCGTGGCCGCGCGTAGGACGTCGGCGGATTCAAAAGCGTTGACGGGGAGTATTGCGGTGACGTTCGTTCTGATTCTTCCCGGTGTCGAAATTAAGTCGTTAGGTATACCCAAGTGAAAAGGGTGGAGTGGAAATGCACTGGTATAGGCGCCGTGGTGTTGAAAGGTGGCCATCCGACCGAGGAACGAGATTTTGAAGGTGGGTAGACGCGTGGGATATCTAACCGATAGCATGTTGCACGCTGCCGAGCTGTGGAATCTATTGAAATGATTTAACATAAGCCCTGAGAAAGAGGACAGCACGACGCCTACCGTTGTTTGTAGCAATGTCTGGCCCCACCGCGTAAGCCATAACTAGCAACGTCTACTCTTTCATAGCGGACACGCACAGATCCGAATCGAACGCACGCGCGTACTTGTCGCAGTTTGAAACATACTTCGAGTCAGGTCCGTATCAAATGGCCTGTAAGCTCACAGCCCGGCGAATAAACAAGAGGACTCACTTCTCCAACCATGGCTTGCAATCCTTCGTCTACCACATCATCCCGAAAGAGGGTTTGATTGGTGGAGATCTCGTGGCCTCGACTCGCGTACGTAGAACTCATCGATCTCGCCGCGTTACTCCTACCGCGGTCATCCTATATGTTCGACAATGATCTCCCCACCCTCGTTTGTGTTGTTGTCGCTCCCGTCGCCCAAGTAGCCGGTCATGATCGGGTGAAGTGTGCGTGTGATCTGACCGTGCGAAAGATTACCTCACCAACATGAGGTGAGGGGATGATGTGTGGCAGTTTGACCATGTTTGATCCGAGGGCCGATCAAACGCCACCGGGCTTCTCGGTTTGATCACCCTTGGCAAATTGGAACGCGTTAGACGTGGGGGAGCAAGATGGAGACTCACAAAATGAGCCAGAGGTTAGGATTGGACAAGGGCGGACGTGTGTTACATTAAATTAACAGTATTTTGATATCCTATACTTTAGGAGAAGCGTGAACGGTGTTTCATTGACCCATGAATCATCCAACAATCAAACAAATTCCACTAAACCACCCGTCAGCGGTCGCTCCCGTTCATCAGTGAGAAAAGATACTTACCAGAGAAGGTGTAGTAAGTGGATATCCATTCCACCCGGCAAACCCATCCGTCCTGATCTTCCCTCAATCGTGTTTGGACCATATACACTGCCTCAAAAAAGT
>JANWGL010001120.1:0-19144 GCA_025200755.1 Ceratobasidium sp. C01
GTAACTACATAAGAAGAAAGAGGACGCGTGCGCGTAGAACACTTTAGAATAGAGGAGAAAGAGATAGGAGAAATCAAAGGGGAAAGATAGGAGACTTGGCGGGAAGTCGACGGGGCTATGGAGTAGGGGAGCGATACAGGGTCACGTGATCGCTAACGGCCAGCATACATGCGCTCGCCGTTTTGTCCTCAATATAACCTGTTGGACAAAAATGGGGACGGATGCCTTGCATGAGTTGGCTGATTAACTCTCAGATGTGGCAACGGGCCAGAGCGTTGTTGCGATGAATGGGACGGCTCGTTCTTGGATCGGTATAATGCCACGACCAGATTGAAACCAGGCGGCGGGGGATAGTTAATGTAAGACTTCAATTTTGACTCAATAGAGAAGCTCTGGTGCCACGAAACAGACAGAAACGGCGTTACAAAAGACTTCTACTAGAATACATACAACGGAGTATTGCCGGACTAATGTGATTTTGCCTAAGGACTTGGGCGTACACTACACTAGCTAGTCGGGACATGTCAATGGCGACCAAATCTGTGCGACAGGCGATGTTGTAGAATGGGAGAACGGATCATGCAGTGCTGGAGAAAGGTGCTGCAAATGCAAGTAGACACGTGACTTATCCCTTGATGTGGCGATACGAGCTGGGTTTATTTTTGGCCGAGTGCCACACCCTTAACCTTGCATCCCAGCTTGCGTCGTCTCAACGCCTGTAGTCAGATATCCTTTCCAGCTCAATCGATACTATTGTGACGTCATCGTCGACGCGTCGTCATGGCTACGACAGATACCGCGGCTTTGGTACGAATAAATATAGGCAAGAAGATCAACTCGGTTGCCGTATCACACGATGGCGCACATATTGCGTCCGGCTCAGATGATAATTTCGTTCGTGTTTGGGATTTGCGGACTGGGTCACTCATTCTAGGACCTCTCAAAGGCCACACCAACTGCGTATGGTCTGTAAGATGGTCTCCTGATAAAACCCGCATCGTCTCTGGCTCGCTTGACAAAACTATCCGCATGTGGGATGCACACACCGGCGCCTCTATAGACGAACCACTTCGCGGCCACACCGATATGGTTCATTCGGTCGCGTTCTCGCCCAACAACACCCGTATCGTCTCTGGCTCGCTGGACAATACTATCCGCATGTGGGATGCACAAACTGGTGCTCCCATGGGCCAGCCACTTAAGGGACACACCGACTACGTTTACTCCGTTTCATTCTCTCCTGATAATAATCGGATCGTCTCTGGCTCGAACGATAGGACCATCCGCATGTGGGATGTACATACCGGCGCTCCCATAGGCGAGCCGCTCACGGGTCATAGTAACTACGTCTACTCGGCGAAGTTCTCTTCGGACAATGCTCGTATTGTCTCTGGCTCAGGGGATCATACCATTCGCATGTGGGACGCACGCACATACGCTCTCCTAGCCGATTTCAAAGGACATACGAGCTACGTTTTTTCGGTGGCATTCTCTTCCGACAATACTCGTATCTTTTCTTCCTCAGCGGACAAGACCATCCGTATGTGGGACACAGGTAATGGTACTTCCATAGGAGAACCGTTCAGCGTGATGAGTGACGCAATCTGCACACTGACATTGTCGCCCGATGGCACCCACATTGTCGCTGGTTCGGGGGATGGAACTATATGTGTTTGGAAAGCGCCTCAGGCTGCACCCTCGGTTAACCCAATCCCTAGTCCAGCGGTGAGTATTTCGCTTCCCTCTCATTAGGCGTTTAACCTACTCGATCCCCCAGAGTCCGCCATCGCTTGATATAGTGGCCAAGGTATGCGTGCGAGTCTTAACCATGTAACTTAACTATCTACGCTTATTGATGCACATCAAATAGAATGAGCCTTCGTTCGATATGATAGATAGCAAAATGGTAAGCACGTAGCCTTTACGTATTGTCAACCGATTCCATCCTGACGAGGGTTTGTAGTCCGTCCAGGATATGATCGAGTGTCTCGTCGAGTCCGGATGCGTCGACCTCACCTCGTCCATCGACGCCAGCCAAACTCCCACGGCGTTTGCGTCAGGCGTTTCCAGCAACGTGCGACGTATGACTATGCTTAACGGCACAGTCGTCGCACTAAAGACTCTTCGGGTAGACTTCTTGAAGAAAGATGGCGCTGAAGGTCTTCAGGTAGTGTTCTTCTCTCCCCACGAATCCCTTCACGACGACTAAAGATACCAATAACCTCCAGCAAGCTATTCGGGAGATATACATCTGGTCGAAGCTTCATCACGTTAGTGTTCAAGAGCTGCTGGGCGTTACTCTCTTCCAGGGGAGGCTGGGCACGGTGTCTCGGTGGAGAGAATATGGGAACCTTAAGAAATACCTTGAAGCAGTTAGCTCCGATGTCAAGCGCTATCCGCTGGTAAGACAGGTATTGCTTCTCACTTTCGTGGTCTCACAGTTTGCTTCTAGTGTATTCAGTTGACTTCGGGTGTGGCGTACTTGCACAGTATCGGAATGGTGAGATAGTTTTAAGCCGTCGCCTCACACGTCTAACACCGACACGGGTCCTTAGGTCCACGGCGATCTTCGAGCGGTAGGTTTCTTGGCGCTTCCTCCGTGATGTCACGTGGTCTGATCTTTCTAACCACAAATGTGCAGAACAACATATTAGTGTCGAACGATGGTCTACTTAAGATGACCGACTTTGCATATGCAACGCTGCCCGGGACTCCGCCTCGGTTCTCGGCGACGACAAGAATCGGTGGAGGAAATCTACGATGGATGGTATGTACTCGGTCAGGGCTTAGCCATTTACTCATGCCTGGGTTTTAGGCGCCTGAACTATTCCAGCCTGAGGAAAACGATGGAGAAGAATCTACCCGGGCTCCTGCTGTGAGAAACAAGCAGACCGACATATATGCGCTTGGAATGGTGGGTTCATTTCACGCGTTCTCGAGTCATCTGATACTAAATAAGCCTACATTAGACTATGCTAGTAGGTCTTCGCTTTACTGTTAATGATTCAATTCTCCAATTCCTCGTAGGAAATCCTGAGTGAAAACGTGCCATATGCCGAGTACCGAAATGATTTTGGGGTCTATCGTGCTATTCACTTGAAACAGCCCCCGAAACGCCCAAAGGAGCTGCGTGTGTCCGAGGAAATCGTGGATGGTGTATGGGCGCTCCTCCTAACTTGTTGTAATTACGACCCATCTGCTCGGCCGGATGCGGCCTCAGTGTTGGCATCGGTGAGTTATCCGACTTGATTGATCGACGCAAACCTGAAGGCCTATTGATTATTTGTTACCAAGTTGAATAATCCTGCGAACTGAGTAATATCGACTACGTATATATGACCCTACATGTGAGCATACTTTTATGTAAATTCCGCATCTTTGAATGTGTATCGTCTATCCTCTACTTTACTCTCGCGAATGCCTTTTGCGTCTCGTTTTTACACACGCACGCTCGAACGTTCTCCTATTTACTTTTAGTTCTTTTCATCGCGTAAGGCAGAATACTTGTTCAGTAATATATCAATGTCGCAGAAGGAGCATGGATGTATCATAAAGCACATTGAAGTTCGATGCGAAAATAGAGCCAATGCAAATCAGGGTACTGTACTCCTCTGACCTTCTCGTCAGTCCTTGTCCCCGAGGAGGTCGACGCTATGCAATTTTTTGATCGGCCCCCTGTCACACTAGTGGTCGACACAAGGGACAGCTTTTCCATGTACCGTACCACCCGGGGATATGGACCATTCCCGGTGTTATGGGCCACTCAATTCTTTGTCGGTTTCAGTCAAACAATCGTACGCCAAGTTTTACATACGTGATCTACGATAATTAGTATTACTATTGCAAAAAACTTAGTCGTGATACCAAGTTTAGCACCTGTAGTGCAGGTTTGGAGTTTAGGGGAGCATGGGAGCTGATTTGAAATTGAAATTGTAAACATCCTCAGCACGTCACTGTCCCGGGGCTCTAAACGCGATTTAGACGAGATTTTTTTCACGCTGATATGGCCTTAGACCATTGGAGAATTACTGCAGGTAACCTGTCGAGAAGGAATTATCCCTCGGAGTTGAATTGGACAGGTGGCCCACTAAAAGCGCCCCGGCTCCGGGGCTCAGACCTCGCTCCTGCTCTGGCTTAGCCATGTCATTCGCAAGATACATCATTACCGAGACATCCTAATATAAATTATGCAGGTTCGGATAAAACTGAAGGCTTAATTTTATAGGCAATAACAAGAATCAGAGGCACCAGGACAGGATCCACCAAGCTAGAGCTTCGCAGAAGCGAGCAGAGACCGTGCAACAAAATAGGGGATATAGAATACAGCATTTATATTACCTTACAATCCCTCAGTAGCACGGTGCTCATGTTCACCCCGGCTGCGCCATCAAGCGAGGCTACTGAGTTCTCCGGACCCATCTTACATGCGTGGCGGCCCACCTATCGGAACTGCTCAAATCCCCCGTGTCTCGTACCTCGGGAGTTTCCAACCTCGCGTGCCCTCACAAACAAAATTTCGACCTAACTTTCGACCTCATTGAACAACTCCTTGTCCACACGTGCCTCGGTGCCATGTCCAAGGTCGATTCCTAGCTTGTGTCTCGAAATATATTCGCACTATTCAGAAACTGGGCATTTACTTTAGGTTTTATAACCCTGGCAGACGTTCCCCTACCCTCGCTCCAATTCTCAAGGTCCGCCCACTAGTTCCTAACTTCGTTTGGAAGGATCAACACTATTCACCCTTTCAATGTCGCTCTCACGCGCTCTCGTACGCCGGGCCTTGGCCTCGCGCGCCAAACCCCTGACCTCAACCACCCTGACTCTCAGTCTCGCGGACCGACTCCCGACGTGACCTGCGCCAATAAGGGTCCTCACCCGTGCTTCCCCAGCCTCGCGTGCTAAATCCAAACCATGTCCCCCTTCCTTTGCCCTGCCTGTGCCCCTTATTGTTCTTATTTTGGAAAATAAGTAGCATCTGCATATATATCTGACTCATTCGTTGTTACACTGTATATTGGGTTCGAGGAATCGATCATGTTTGCTTTAAAGACAAAATAAATGAAATTAGCGCATATATGCACCAATTAGTGCAGCTGAAAAACATCGCTTATATCCCCAGATGAGCGTAGCGACGCAAGTCCCTAAACGGTCTAGTCGCCCCTGACCTCGCCCGCCTCTCCGCTCCAGTGCTATCCCTTGTTCACTGTCTTGCTTCTCGATTCTGTGCGGTACTCGCATAGAATTCAAGTGTTCCACGGACAAGTCACATTGGGTGGGCATTCCTATTTAGATTCAAACAATACTGACCTCCTACGGATCTACAATATAAACGTGTAGCACAACGTAGCAACTGTTGGTTTCGTCAGCGAAACCCAGTACGGCCCGCGTGGCAAAAAGCTAGCTGGGAAAGTGGGATAATATCTATAGACCAGCGCCGACGAGGCAACAGTACCGAGCCGGGGGTTGTTTGCCGGTTAGCCAAGTACAGTAACTACAGTACACGTACAACCGCAATCGATTCACGTGATTTTGTAACTGACACGATTTTGCGTGACGCTATTGCAAATAATTCTAACCCCCGGAGTGACCTTGCAGAAGCAAGGTGATTTCCCGGGGGCTCAGGTTCTCAAACCACGATTTTGATTTAGGTATTTCTTGCTCTGCGTCTGACCGTTTCCTCTGATTTTTGGCATAGTACATGTCCTCCCCTCAAAGGGTCATCAAAAATTAAAATCGACGGAAACCGATCTCGTTTACTCGCCTTAGAGCTTACGAGCTGAAATCCGGCCCATTTCCCCGGGGTGTATGGTAGAGTAACTAAGTTTCCACTTCGATTTTCATTGTTTTCTTACATTTATGACATAAAATTGACGCTCGACCAACCTTGTTCCCTGTCCCCAGCCTGGTGGACGCAGGCAACAGAGCAATCAAGCAAGTACAACATAGATAAGCGCTCGACGTATTCAAGCAAGTCATAGTCAATGTCGTGCTCGGGCGGCCGTTCTCGCTAACGTGGTTTTATTTCATGGCTATGTTGCTTATTAGTACAAACGGTGTTTAGTTTGTGTTACAAAGCATGTGCTACAAGGGAATTATATCAAGTTCAACCATCAACGAGATACCGAGCAATGGCAGGAGTTGATATTTTGTCCAAGCTGTTTTACCAGCCATTTCCTGTTCTTAAATGTTCTCATGGTAGCCCAGCATTATGATATATGCTCTTCATTACCCAACTGAACAAGTCCATGTGGTGGTATAACATTCATCTTATCGGATGTTGAGGATGACTAAAAACTTTCCACACTCAATATTATGCTTCTTAGCTAGTATAGCAGTGAAAGGGATGTAAAGAGTACTGAGCTGATGAATTCAGAGAGACAAAGACTTAAGGTCTTAAATACATGCAGCTATAGAATATGGTATAACACATACGTGTACTCCACGTAAGAGACACGGTACAAGTACAGTCAATGGAACATACTATACAAGAGTACACGTAGACATGCTGCGCATACACTGCGCATAAATCAAGGTTAAACAAGCTACAAAATCGGGGGCACCAGAAAGACTGGAACTTTAATGGTGGGGACAAAACCTGTCGTAGGCACTCCCCTAGTTATTTCACTTATAACTCAGTTGCATTTCGGTCGTTTCTTACGTGGCTACATGGGTTTTGTAGGGCATATATCTGGCTTTTAAACAATATATATCACAGAGCTGTACCATTCGTTGCTCCCAAGTTACGAGCAACTTACTCCGGGGGGGGGGGAGATTTTCCCTATGAGAGGTTTTGACCGATACTGTACATACATATAGGATCTAATGCGTGTACTGGAAAACGATAGAACGCGTGAGAAACATTGAATGACCATTATACCTAGTAAGGGTATGCGCATACACTGGACTGTTTTCTGCCTATCTTGAACTCACCAGAAGCATTGTATGCGTGTATGTGAGGAGGTGCGCTAACGCGACTCAACCTCCATATCATCTTGATATATATTCTCTCTTTCCCACTCACGACGTACACGACGCTTTAGGCGCCGTCCTCATAGTTTAGCTCTAACGTTTGGCATAGTGTATTTACTGTTGTATTTGCTCTACGAATGTATACATATTGTTACACGAACGAATACCAATTGCCTTTGAACCAGTACGGCTATACGCATGCGAACAAAGTCGGGATTAAATTTCTTCGGTGAGGGGGCTCACGGGCAGAGACGGATGGTCTGGCAGGATCCCAGGAATGGCATAGCCATATCCTTGAAATATAGAGTATTTGGCTAGTAACGAGGATGACGAGACTAATCTAGATTTGAAAACCAGTTAGCGATGCCATCTGCCGAGGACCGGAGCAGAAAAAAATGGGTATGAGACGTAAGTGTGTGGTCTAGCGTGAAACACTGGAGGAGGGGGGAACTGGCGACATGCTATAAGGCAAGTCATATGAGAACTTAAGCGAGGACTATAAAACAGTCGGATGAGCGAGTATAGCTGCTGGGAAATAATAAAGAATTGTCGGATCCTTGTAGAGTCTTTATTGTGTCACCTAGCCCCTACAAGGTCGCTCGGAGGTGTAATTAGTCGGAAATGAGTGGTTAATCATGTCGCGACATAGGGCGCAGCCCCAAAACGACCCGAAATAAATTAGATTGAAAATAATAATAATCATGTAAAGTGACGAAGTCATGTGATCCATACTGTAAGTGCACAACAGATATATTGATAACTCAAACGCTAACCGCATACAACTGTCTCGCTTTCTCGTTCAGTCTCTGCACCCTCCTATCCTGTGTCCTCAGACTTTCTTCAAGTGGCGCCGTGAACCACTTATCGTCAAGATCCCGCAACAGCCGGGCGTTCTCCTTACCGACACCGCGACTGAGGGCGACGTAGGCGCTGAACGGCGTGAGTCCACCGCTTTAGGACTCCGGGAGAAACTGTTTGTAAGTTTCTAACCGAAAACGCACGTTGCAAGAAACACTTACTCACGGTTCCTAACGGTTTGCATTCCCTACTAAGCTTGGTAACAAATGCTAGATGGGCATAAAGATGCCCGCTCGCTGGCACGGTCACGGTGTTAAGTCTTCAAGGAGGGGCAATTTAGTGGGTGAACGGACTTGTACTGGTATCCGAGTGCTTGGAAATCATACCAGTCAATTTCTTTTAATGATTATGAGATTGCATCTGGGTTCTCGATCATGTGGGTGTGAGCTTCCCCGTAGGAGTCACAGTGCGGCGCGGTTCTAGTCGCGTAAGCTATGATCCACAAACCTCCTCCCCATTTAAATGGTTTCGGATATGCCTTTTTGTTTGGTACTAGATGCTCTACTTGGATTACCGCCTTGCACCACGCCTTCTTCTGTTTGAAAGGTGTCTCCAAATCGGGGAGCGGGACATAAACAGCGTTGGAGAGCATTTAGCTTGCGTGAATGGTGTGTGTAATGAGACTCGAGGAATAAGCACAATTGTTCAACGCATATACACACGGATTCCTAACATGTTGAAGTCACGTGAAACTTTCACGCAAACCGTTTGGAAACCGCGAGAAAGTGTTGCAAAGACGTGTTTAAAAGTCTTTGTTTCAAACCGGTGAGCGATTTCCGGTTTTCACGGAGCCCTACACCGCTTGGAGGTATTACGATATAGATAATCCCGCATGGTATGCTCTGCCCTTGTGCATGGTAGCCCGTGGAACTATAAACCGACGTGAGTGGTAGTTGCTCTTAACAAAGGTTGAGCGGTTGAGTTATTTTCCGTCCGGTCCTCTTCTGATGGGCACAATTGGGACACTCCCTTCTCGAAGCGACTCGAGTGGTTGGCCAATATATGACTCGCAATGCCAAACACTAATGTACGTGTCAAATCACTTCAAGCTGGACCGCAACATGAGTACGCCAGCGTAAACACAATACATTAGAAAACCGGGACATCTTTTCCGAGTTGAAACAGTAGAAACATAGATGAGAATCACACGTAAATAAATACTATTAAATATGTAAATAAACAAGAGAGTAACGACAGTAGAGTAGAGAGTAGAAAGATAGGGAACCAAGGGCCAAACGCCCTCCTATTCATACTCTAAAACCACCCGAGTCATACGCACATACCGAGGTATATTCGGCGATCACTTGACTCAATTACTTCTCTGGTATATTCTACCATATCCTAGCATCTTCTACCACGTTTTCCTACATTCCAGACGATTCTTTGTATATACATTAACATTTCTACAGAAACCCAACGGGTCCGTGTACTAATCACATTACTACCTCGATATATTCATGTTGGTCGAAATATTGATTAAGTATAGCCTTGGGTCTCTGAATTCATGAGTAAAAAGAACGGAATGTGGTGGGGAGGTACCAGGCGCTCATCATTCCTTGCCCCTAGTTAATTCATGTGTCTACAGCGTCGAGTGACTAGCGGACAAGGGACAGAGGAGGATAGGTATCTGGCTAATGTCAAATGTGGAAGAAAACGCCTGAATTCACAGTGAAGAATTCCGTGTGGAGCATTAACCCCCCCCCTCCCACATCACCTATCCGTAACTCGTAGTACTTACATCCTCTGGGTAACAGTGGCCGGCGCGAAGCTCAAAATGACAAATAAATTTTATTCAAGTTTCTGAGAGAGGCGGCAGTGGAAACGTGACGAGTCCCTTGATGTGGCGGTACAGGCTAACCCCATCCTCTGCCGACCACCACACCCTAGACCCTGCACTGCAGTTTGTGTCGTCTCAATACCTGCAAGCACCTACCCGCTCCCCCCGCTCGCTATTCTTGTGACGTCACCGCCAAACGCGTCATCATGGCTACGGCAGATACTCAGCCTTTACTGCGAATACATGTAGGGAGCAAAATCAACTCGGTCGCCGTATCACGCAACGGCACCCAAATTGCGTCCGGCTCAGATGATAATCTCGTCCGTGTCTGGGATTTACGTACTGGGATACTCGTTCTAGGGCCTCTTAATGGACATACCAAGCGTGTGTGGTCTGTGGCCTGGTCATTTGACCACGCCCAATTAGTGTCTGGCTCTTGGGACAATACCATTCGCATCTGGAACACACACACTGGTGCTTCCATAGGCGAACCGCTCCGCGGACACACTAATTGCATCTACTCGGTGGCGTACTCACCCAACAGTACCCGCTTCGTTTCTGGTTCGTCGGACAAGACCATCCGCATGTGGGACGCCCGTACAGGTGTTCTCTTAGGTGAGCCCTTCAGGGGACATACCAACATCGTCTACTCCGTGGTGTTCTCTCCCGACAGTACTCGCATCATCTCTGGCTCAGCAGACAATACTATCCGCATGTGGGACGCCAACACGGGCGATCATATAGGCAAAATATTCAGTGGTCATACTAAGTTTGTGTACTCGGTAGCGTTCTCCCACGACGGCGCCCGTATTGTCTCCGGTTCCGGGGACAATACAATCCGCATGTGGGACACTCGCACTAGGTCCCCTGTTGGCGAGCCTCTCAGGGGTCACACTCACTACGTCTATCCAGTGGCATTGTCTTCGGACAGTACCCGCATTGTTTCAGGCTCAGCAGATAAGACTATCCGTATCTGGGACACACACACCGGTACTTTCATAGGCGAGCCGCTCAATGGGCATAGCAACAAAATTTGGTCAATGGTGCTGTCGCCCGACAGCACTCGTATAATCTCTGGCTCGGAGGATGGGACTATATGTGTATGGGCAGGACCGCAGAGTGCACCCCCGGTCAATCCAGTGCATTGTTTCCCAGTGAGCTCCCTACCAGCCTACCTTCGATGGAGGGCCTAACTATCCCAACCCCATAGACTCCCCCATCGCTTGATTTAGTGCTCCAGGTAAGTATGCTGGCGTTGATCATGTATGTTATCTGTTTTCATTTACTAACCTGTATGTAATAGAACAAGCCTCCATTCGATAAGGTAACTACCAAAATGGTAAATACATGATCGATGGTGTTTGTCAATCGATTTTGCCCTTATGACGATTTGACAGTCTCTCCAGGAACTTTTTGGGTGTCTCATCGAGCACGGATGCGTCGATCTCACTTCATCGATCAGCCCCAACCAAACCTCCACGGTGTTGCAATCAGGTGTCTTCAGTAACGTGCGGCGTATGACTATGCCTAACAGCACCATCGTCGCACTCAAGACCTTCTGCTTTGATATTTTGAAAGAAGACGGTGACGAAGCTTTACAGGTAATTCCGCCTATCTCTAGATCGATTTTTACGTGGACTAATGATGACAATACTTTCTAGCTTGCTGCTCGTGGAGTAGCGACCTGGTCGAGGTTTCTTCATGCTAACATCCAGCAACTACTGGGCGTTGCCGTATTTCAAGGTGGGCTCGGTCTGATCACCCGCTGGAGGAAACATGGGAATCTCCAGAAATACATCGAAGGAGCTGGTCCTGATGTTATGCGCTACCCACTGGTATGTTCAGGGGCCGTTACTTGCTTCCGGTATCTCACAATCCTTCAGTGTGTTCAACTGGTTTCGGGAGTGGAGTACCTTCACAGTGTCGGGATGGTAAGCGAGTTCCAGATTCCCGTTTCGCATCCTGAAGCTGACACGGATGTTTCAGGTGCACGGCGATCTTAAGGCGGTAAGTATCTTGGTTCTCCGCTATCTATATTGCAATGTCTTACCTTTGGGTTGAATCAACCTAGAATAATGTACTAGTGTCGGATAACGGTACTCTCAAAATCAGCAACTTCGAATATGCGATGCTGCCTAATGCATCGCCTCGGTTCTCGACGACAGTAACGCCCGGTGGGGGAGTCTTGCGATGGATGGTGTGTGTACTCGGTCGTGGCCCTACTACATACTTATGATGCTTTATAGGCGCCCGAACTCTTCCAGCCTGACGGAGACGATGAAGACGAGGCTACCCAGGTCCCTGTTATTCGGAATAAGCAGACAGATATATATGCGCTTGGAATGGTACGTCCACCGGATCCTCTGATATCGCATTTGATACTGAATCTTTAGTTATTAGACGATACTAGTAGGTCATTGTGTTATCTTGGTTAGTCTAAGTGTTCAACCCCGCGCAGGAAGTCATAACTGGCAAGGTGCCCTACGCCGAGTACAGAAATGACTATGGGGTGTACCGTGCTATCCATCTGCGGGAGCCTCCAAAACGCCCGAAGGTGCTACATGTGTCTGACGGAATAGCGAGAGACATGTGGGCGCTTCTTCTGAGCTGCTGGAATCATGAGCCGTCTGCTCGACCAGACGCAGCGTCAGTTTTGACACAGGCGAGTCACCCTACCAGCTCGGTGAGCTATAACTAATGAGTCTTTCCCCCTATGGGATTTAGTTGGGCGACCTTGACGTCTGAGTCATTCCAATACCGCGAGTACCGATGGACTACATATCAAATTCGATTACTTCCGTCTATATATGCAGTTTTTCTGCGTCGTTCGAACTCCTTTTTTCCTCATGTACTGCTTGTATCCTGTTCCAATTTATACACGCTTCTACGTGCCCGTATCCATCTTTCATCAGATCATTTCACATGGCTCAAAATATTTGTTTAGTGCGCCTAGACGCCAGAGGGAGGGAAAGCAAGTCAGATCCCTCAGTACGGTTGGCGTTGAAAATAATCATGGATGAGAGAAGGGGAAGAAAAAACGGGCAAAAGGTCGGCCCGTCTATCAGCGTTTTTATCGTCGAAGTTTAGTCTTAGCCACTCTCGGACATTTTTGATTCTCAACATGAGAGTGGTGTGTTCGTGGAGATATATAAATAATCCAGTTAATCAAACCATTTAGCCTATATTTCTCGCCCGGGGAAGATCGAGTGCGATGCTTACTCCGTGGCACGAGTCTCCAACTGTTACGAGTGGAATAATGGCTAGTTTCGTTGCTATTCTCGATTCTTTCACGCACAGACTCACCGGTTCTCAGACCAGCCATCATGCATTCTTCTGCTCAGTGGCCAAAACGATGCAATCAATTCCCAATTCGCACCATCTTATATCCCATATTTAGATGCTTCAAGCACATCAATAGCTCCGAATCAATACGCGAACCGAGTGAGTATTGTATCCTTTATATTTAAGTACGTGAAGTATTTCTCAGCTGCTCCGCGCGGTCGCTCACGGCGATCTGCCCCCCCGGCTCGGACTTATGTTTACTGCCAATGGCCATTAGCTTTATTACTGCTATTCCTCTCTCATTCTTTTACCCTGTAGTTCCCATTATGTTCTTCATTTGACCACCACATAACCTCCGCCCTTCGAATTTCGAGAGAGATCACGATTTCGGGCACGATCGTAATCGGCCGGCCACAAATGCAATATCACAGTACCATTAACTAACGGAGAAGACGATTAATCCCGGATGACTGTGAGCTGAACAACGTCGGGACAGAGTGGATAAGGGGACGTTTAGTGGATTAAATAATAAACTCTCATTGGCGGCAATCCGTCAGAACGACGTAGCGATTGGTTGGGCAATTCACTCGTTGATAGGATAGACGGTTGCGAGTAGCCGAAATAAGGTCTCAAGAGACAGTAAGTGTAATAATGAATTGAATCCTAGCTTAATTGAGGAGCGTCGGGCAGCTTGAAGTAGAAAAATGTTACCAGTCAAACGGTTCCCGAATAAGATGGCGCAACGGAAATGTAACGAGTCCTTTGATGTGGCGGTACAGGCTGACTCTACCTTTCGTAAACCACCACACCCTTGACCAGGCACTCTAGCTCTCGTCGCCTCAACACCTACAGTCTATGCTACATTGACCATCCCCGTGACGTCATTGCCAAACGCGTCGTCATGGCTACGATAGATACCGAGCCTCTGGTACGAATAAATTTAGCCAGCATAGTCTACTCGGTCGCTGTATCACACGACGGCACCCAAATTGCCTCTGGCTCGGACGATAATCTAGTCCGTATCTGGGATTTGAATTCCGGGGCAATAGCTCTAGGGCCCCTGAATGGTCATACCAAATGTGTGTGGTCAGTGGCCTGGTCATATGACGACGTCCAATTAGTCTCTGGCTCTTGGGACGAGACCATCCGCATCTGGAATGCACGCACCGGTGCTTCCATAGGCGAGCCACTTCGAGGACACACCGATAAAATCTACTCGGTGGCGTACTCGCCCAACAATGCCCGCTTCGTTTCTGGCTCGCTGGACAAGACTATCCGCATGTGGGACGCGCGCACCAGTGATCCAATAGGCGAGCCGTTCAGGGGACACACTAGCTACGTGAACTCCGCGGCATTTTCTTCCGATAGCACTCGCATCGTCTCCGGCTCGGCCGATAAGACCATCCGCATATGGGACGCACACACCGGCGCTCCCATAGGGGGGCCGTTCACAGGACATAGCGGGTCCATAGTCTCAGTGGCATTCTCTCCCAACGGCTCTCAAATTATCTCTGGCTCGACGGACAATACTATCCGCACATGGGACGCGCGCACCGGCGCTTTGATAGGCAATGCACTTAGTGGACACACTGGGTCGGTCTGGTCGGTGGCTTTCTCGCTCGACAACACTCAAATCATTTCTTGCTCGTCGGACAAGACTATCCGCAAGTGGGACGCCCGCTCCGGCACTCCCATAGGCAAGCCTTTCACCAATCATCGCGACGTAGTCTGGTCAATAGCATTGTCACCCGACAGTACCCGCATAGTCTCTGGCTCGGGAGATAAGACTATATTTGTATGGAAAGGGCCACAGACCGCACCCGCGGTCAATCACGTTCCTAGTCCCGTGGTGAGTATTTCGTTAGCCTCCTTTCCATTAGGCGGTTAACAAACTCAATCCGTAGATTTCGCCCTCACTTGATATAACAATCAAGGTAAGCAGACAGGCCTCGTTATGACAGTACCAGTTCGCATTTATCAACGTGCATGCAATAGAAAGAGCCTTCGTTTGATATGGTAAGCAGAAAAATGGTAAGTACATGTCCCGTACTTGTTGTCGGCCAATTCTCATCTTATATTTGCTTGGCAGTCTGTTCAGGAGATGTTTCGGTGCTTAACCGAGCACGGATGCGTCGACCTCACTTCGTCGATCGACCCCAATCAAACCTCTGAGGTGTTTGCGTCAGGCGTTCTCAGCGACGTGCGACGTATGGCTATGCCTAACAGCACGATCGTCGCACTCAAGACTCTTCGGGTCGATTTTCTGAGGAAGGACGGCGATGCAGGGTTACAGGTAATTTCAATTCCTCATATACCCCACCTTGAAGTAGACTAAAGTTACAAATTACCTCCAGCAAGCTATCCGGGAGATATACAATTGGTCGAAGCTTCGTCATATTCACGTCCAAGAACTGCTAGGCGTTATCGTCTTTCAGGGGTGGCTGGGCACGGTTTCTCGATGGAGAGAACATGGGAACCTCAGGAAATACGTGGAAGCAGCCGGTCCTGATGTTAAGCGCTACCCACTGGTACGCCCGGCGCTACTATCCATTTTCGTTATCTCATCGCGTTATTCTAGTGTATTCAACTGGCATCGGGTGTGACATACTTACACAGCATCGGAATGGTAAGAGGCTCTGATCCTGTTGCTTCAGATAACTGGGGCTGACGCGGCGCCTCAGGTCCACGGCGATCTCCGGGCGGTAGGTCCTTTGGCGCTCCCGTCTTGGTATCACGTGATTTGACCGTTCCATCCCCCTATGTCCAGAATAACGTCCTAGTATCAGACGATGGTCTACTCAAGATCACTGATTTTGCGTATGCGACGCTGCTTGATGCTTCACCTCCACTCTCGGCAACAAGAAGACCCGGCGTAGAAAATTTGCGGTGGCTGGTGAGTGCTCATGTTCGGGCTTACACTCTTACTTAATGCCGGTTTCAAGGCGCCTGAATTATTCCAACCTGAGGACGGCGAAGTGGAGGAAGGCACCCGGGTTCCCGTTGCGAGAACTGAGCAGACTGACATATATGCGCTAGGAATGGTACGCCCCTTTGACGTATTATTGAGCTAATTGATGCTGAGTAAATCTACGCTAGACAATGCTAGTAGGTCGTCGTGTTGCCATTACTGATCTAATTATTTAACTCTTCGTAGGAAGTACTGAGTAGAAACGTGCCGTACGCCGAATACCGAAACGATTTTGGGGTCTATCGTGCTAATGACCGGCGAGAACCTCCGAAACGCCCGACGGAGCTCCATGTGTCCACGGCAATAGCGGACCATATATGGTCGCTCCTACTGACTTGCTGGAAACACGATCCGTCCGCCCGACCGGATGCGGTGTCGGTGTTGAATTCAGTGAGTGGTCCGACTCGATTGAGAGATTTCGAACTTAGAAAATGTACTTTATTTATTACTTAGCTTAATAACCCTGAAAACTGAGAAACCTAAACCTGCGGGTGCCTATCGAATTGAGATCTTCATTCAGAGCCTGCTGGCACGCGAACGGTATTTTGTAACGCTGTTTCCCTTTTCTCGTCCTACTTCGTGTATGCCTCATGCGTCTCCTTTTCGTCAATGTATGCGTGAATACCCCCGACCCACCTCATTGTGATCGTGTAGTTTAGCATCTTGGCACCACAGGTCGCCTGTTGAGTCAAGCTTCATAGAATAAATTGAAAATTTTCTATCCCAACAAGTTAGGCCAATCAACGGGTCTACCTCGGCATTGAACGATTCGCGCAAGAAAAAATCGGGTCACACCAGTTCTTGGTCTAGCCATCGTGGACTCTTCAGGTTACTTCCTCTGACGATATATCACCCCTCGGTAATCATTATCGAAGCCTATAGTCGGTTAGTTCAATTATATTCACACTGTCAACGCAATCTGTGAACCACTCAATCTGCCACTGATTCCGACGTACTGTCCTTTGCAGGATATGGGCATATATACTGTATTTAGGGGTGGGTATTATATTCGGGCTCCTCTCTACGCTCGCTCACGGGGGTCTTCCGCACTCACCCAAGGTCATGTTATGTTTCTGCTGATTGTGATTTATCTCTTATCGTCGGTCCTCTCTCCGTGTATTCCGTCGTTCTATCTGCATTTTCTGCGGCGCTTGCCAGGAAATCCTATCACTAGGAGCGTCTTACGTAGATACAACTAGGACTCGTAGGCCACAAATGGAGATTGTGATTCAATTAGTGAGAAAAAATAACCGGGCTAAGCGGTAAGAAGTACTAGAATGATTAAACAAGGGAAGAGGAGAGGGCGATACACCGATTGCCGAGTCTACATAGACCTAAGCAGCTCTCTCAAGGGCACATAAGGACATTCCGCGCGCTATAGCGTGGTTTATCTCAAACGGGGGATTAAACTCGATGGTTTTGAAAAATGATTGGACTACGCGAAAGCGGCTCTCGGACCAACCGCCTGTGTCACTGGATACTGGCGGAAATTAGTGATGCAACGAGACATTTATCCGCACATGGTGAATAGACGAAAGGGCGTTAAAAGTAACGAGAACACATCCAGCCTTGAGCACCAGACGATACGGAGGTTATGATTAGACCACATGCCTAGAAAGACGAGAACAAAAACAAAGATAGGCAGCAAGACCGGTAAGGCGAATCTTCTAGAATTATGCTACTTTACTCGGAGAAACGGGCTCAAATCATAGCAGCGCCTGATTAAATCCCATCGACGTGATGATAGTACCGCATTAACGAGCTCGGTAGTAAAGTCGGCGGGGAAATTGGTGGTCAACCGTGGGATCACGGAAGCCGGTTGGGAAGCGCCAAGGTGATTTGTCATGGAGAGCAAGTCAAACCCTCCCAAACAATTCCGTGACAGTTCTTTAAATAACCTATGATGCTCAACCAGCCGCGTCCAGTTTGGCATCTGCTTTACCATCGACTACGACAAATACCACCACCTCACTTCTGCGGCTTCTTTGTCGTAAACGGCTAACTCGTCCCGATTCGCCTGGAAGCCGCGGCAGGATACATTTGGAGCAACGCCTTTGTCACGATTAGCTAGCGCGCTTTGGATGCCTATAACATCACAGCTTGGAAAGTTATGCTATCGACATGGCCCACCCGGCGTCGGATCACTCAACTTTCCGTCCCCAGCTTTTCCATCATCTATGGCGACCCCGAGACGATATTGCTGCAGTACCTCGTCGCTTCGAAAAAAGGCCTACATCTCTCAAGTTCATTCCAAGCTAGCGGATACGATTCAACTACTTACCCGCCCATTAGTACAGCCTCCGGACATTGCGTTGCTCGGTCTGACTAAGGAACACAGGTCGCTACGTCTGATCACGAGTGTAGGCGCGAATCTCGAATGCGCGTATGCTTGGTAGTCTTCGTCAAGGAATGGATTTCTAGGCTGGGGGGTAGTTTCGAAGAGGGTAAAATGTGGAGGGACCTGGCGTGCGAAGGATGTTGCCGGGGGAGGATATGTAAAAACGCGATCGTGGTGCATGCGTGGATTGGCATGGTTGGTTAAATGAGGACGCGGGGATAAACCATGCGAGTGTCAAGTGCGATGACGGCGGGATTGAGTATGTTCTATCGTATGTGGGTTTCCTCTCTCTACGATTTTCGTAGCTGATGCGTTGAGGGTAGATTGTGCGTGAATTCATAATGATCTCCGTACCAGTCGATACAGTCGTGCTTGGTCTACATGTCAATTCGACCTCCCCAAAACATTTCTTGTATTCTTTTTATATCACGCTTCGAACTTCGTTCCTGCGCCGACCTCATCAATGCCTCCCTGTGGATTCGAAACGATCATCTGAGCGAGACTCCAACACAGACCCGCTCGCATTCCATTCTCTCCTCCGCTCCATTGCAGGGACACCTCCCGCTGCTGCGATCCCAGCCTCAACGCTCATACAGTTAGCCAGAAAACCGGTCAAATAGATTGATGATCTACAAAGATTCGTATACACGGGCCCATTGTTAGCGCACCATGCTCTTTATTCTTGTAGGTCTAGCACTATGGCCTCCTGGCTATCTGACGCATACAAGAGCTTCCTGATAGCTGTAGAAATGAGCGAGATACGGCTTGGGCAAAACGGCGAGTGCATTTGACCGGTTTATTGGCCAAATGTCAAAATCACTTAGACCCCCCAAGTACTCTGTATCCAGTCAAGTTGTATACTTCTTATTAGTATTATAAGATAGAGCTAAGGAAGTAGTATCACCCACAAGATAGACAGGCTACTGCCTGATTAATTACAGGAGGGGGG
>JANWGL010001121.1:0-10715 GCA_025200755.1 Ceratobasidium sp. C01
GAGAGGCATATGCTCTAAGCCCAGGGTCCGACTGCTGGCACAATATATGCGCTGTTTGGCTCCGAATATGGCGCATATGAAGGCTGGACTCTCATACCAAGTATTATTGTTTTCCGTGACTGTTTGTTTGAAGAAAGACTGTTCTGTAAAGGGAATTCTTCTCAGTTCTGTCTCGACTTGATTGGATGTAGATGGTCTGGCACAGAATTCAATCCTTTGACTGCGAACGACTGGGAGAAAGGGGCAAACCTGCAACGTCGTATTCAGGCGAGAGATGTATTGGCTCCGCACTAACAACATAATTTGTCAGGCCCGTGGTATTTTCAAGGTGTTGTATTGAGGATAAAACGGCGAGCACGATGCATGCTCGCCGTTAGTGATCACGTGACCCGCAGTCAATGGTCTACTCCGTAGCCCCGTCGACACACCGTCAAGTCCCCTATCTTTTCCCTTTAGTTTCTCCTATCTTGTTCTTCCCTTTTCCATCTTGTTCTACGCGTACGCGTCCCCTTTCCAATTATGTAGCTACAAGCTCGGTTACAGTTTGTAAACGAGCGCATACACGCTCACATTGCTTAGTATAAAAAGCCTGTATTGAACGAACTAAATACATCAGTTTATTTAGTGATACTTTCACTGAACTACTAGCTAAGTAGCCTTGAGTGTCAAGACGTCCTCGAGTCATCCTCAATACCTTCCATCCCCCAACCTGATACCAGAGGGCACGTATGATTCCGGATGGGACTAGAATCAGCGGGCCACAAATGCAAGGTTGACGATTGGTTAACATAGACAACGACTGGTCTCGAGTGGCTATGAGCTGGGGGACGGGGGCATTATATGGGTTAGATGGTCAACTTTCACTAATGAGTTTGGGCATAGTCACATTGTCACTTTTTCGATATCACCAAGCTTGGTCCTTTCTCATCATAAGGGGTGCAAAATTTGGCAGATTGGTTGTGTGGGTGTACTCGATGAGAAGTACAAAGTTCAGCCAGCTTGCTGGACCTAAAACCGAGAAATAGTTAATACAAGATTTCGGGTATAGTGACAATGTCACCCTACTATGGTAACGGATCGGAGCGTTGTTGTGATGCGTTGGACGGCTCACTCGTTGATGGGTATAAGGCCGCGACCGATTGAATCAAGATGACGGGGGGACAAATACTGCAAAGTTTCAATGTTGACTCAACAGAGAAGCGTTGAGGCCGCAAAGAACGATCGAAACAGCTCCATAAGAAGTCTGCTACCGTATTACATGTCACCAGAGTATCGCCGGACTGATGGGATTTTGCCTTGGGTTTTAAACGTATACTAAAATAGCCAGCCGGGATATGTTGATCGCGACCAAACCCGTGCGATAGGCGACGTTGTGGGATGGGAGAACGGGTCATGCATTCCTGGATATGACACGTGACTTGTGCCTTGATGTGGCGATACAAGCTGAGTTTATTTTTGGCTGACCACCATACCCTTAACCTTGCGTCCCAGCTTGCGTCGTCTCAACGCCTGCAATCACTTTTCCAGCCCAATCGATATTCCCGTGACGTCATCGTCAACGCGTCGCCATGGCTACGTCAGATACGACGCCTCTGGTACGAATAAATATATGCAGCAGGATCAACTCGGTTGCCGTATCACACGATGGCGCACATATTGTGTCTGGCTCAGACGATAATCTCGTCCGGGTTTGGGATTTAAGCACTGGGGTACTCATTTTAGGACCTCTGAAAGGCCATACTCACCACGTATGGTCCGTAACATGGTCCCCTGATAAAACCCGCATCGTCTCTGGCTCGCTCGACAATACCATCCGCATGTGGGACGCACACACCGGTGCTTCTATAGACGAACCCCTTCGAGGCCACACCGATAGGGTTTATTCCGTCGCGTTTTCGCCTAACAACACCCGTATAGCCTCTGGCTCGCTGGACAAAAGTATCCGCATGTGGGATGCACACACAGGTGCTCCCAGAGGCGAACCACTCAGGGGACACACCAGCTATGTTTACTCCGTTGCATTCTCTCCCGACAGCGATCGCGTCGTCTCTGGCTCGGAGGATAAGACCATCCGCATGTGGGATACACGTACCGGCGCTCCCGTAGGCGAGCCGCTCACAGGTCACACTGGCTACGTCTACTCGGTAGAATTCTCTTCCGACGGTGCTCGTATTGTCTCTGCCTCAGGGGACCATACCATTTGCTTGTGGGACGCGCGCACCCGCAGCAAGATAGCCGTTTTCAAGGGGCACACCAGCCACGTTTATTCGGCGACATTCTCTCCTGACAGTACCCGCATCATTTCTGGTTCGGCAGATAGGACCATCCGCATGTGGGACACGCACAATAGTACTACCATAGGCGAACCGCTTAGCGGTCTGAGCGGCATAGTCTGTACGATGACATTGTCGCCCGATGGCATCCACATCGTCTCCGGTTTAGGGGATGGAACTATATGTGTGTGGAAAGTGCCGCCGGTCGCCGCCCCGGTTAACCAAATTCTTAGTACAGCGGTGAGTATATCGTCTGTTTGCTTTCCATTAGGCGTTTAACCAGCTCGGTCGCCTAGAGTCCGCCATCGCTCGATATAATTATCAAGGTATGTGCGCAAGCCTTAATTATATGCCTTAACTATTTACATTGATTGATGCGTATCAAATAGAAGGAGCCTTCATTCGATATGGTAGATAGCAAAATGGTAAGCACGTGGCCCGTACATATCATCAACCGACTTTAGCCTGACACTGGCTCGTTAGTCTGTCCAGGGGATGTTTGAGTGCCTCATCGAGTACGGATGCGTCGACCTCACTTCGTCCATCGACGCCAACCAAACCCCCGGCGTGTTTACGTCAGGCGTTTCCAGCAACGTGCGACGTATGACAATGCTTAATGGTACCGTCGTCGCACTCAAGACTCTTCGAGTAGACTTCTTGAAGAAAGATGGCGCCGAAGGGCTTCAGGTAGTCCCATTCTCTCTTTCGGCTCACCTTGACGACGACTAAAAATATCAATAACCTCTAGCAAGCCATTCGGGAGATATACATCTGGTCGAAGCTTCGTCATGTTAGCGTCCAAGAGCTGCTGGGCGTTACAATCTTCCAGGGGCGACTGGGCACGGTGTCTCGGTGGAGAGAATACGGAAATCTTAAGAAATACATCGAGGCGGTTAGCCCCGATGTCAAGCGATATCCACTGGTTAGACAAGTGTTGCTTCTCACTTTCGTGGTCTCACGGTTTTCTCCCAGTGTATTCAGTTGACTTCGGGTGTGGCGTACTTGCACAGTATCGGAATGGTGAGATAGTTTTAATTCGTCGCCTCACACGTCTAACACTGACACGGGTCTTTAGGTCCACGGCGATCTTCGAGCGGTAGGTTCCTCGGCGCTTCCTAATTTATGTCACGTGGTCTCACCTTTCTAACCACACACGTTCAGAACAAAATACTAGTTTCGAACGATGGTCTACTTAAGATGACCGACTTTGCATATGCGACGCTACCCGGTACCCCACCTCGGTTCTCGGCGACGACAAAACTCGGTGGAGGAAACCTACGATGGATGGTATGTGCTCGGTCAGGGCTTAGCTATTTACTCATGCCTGGGTTTTAGGCGCCTGAACTATTCCAGCCTGAAGGAAGCGATGGGGAAGAATCTACCCGGGCTCCCGCTGTGAGGAACAAGCAGACCGATATATATGCGCTTGGAATGGTGGGTTTATTTAACGCGTTCTCGAGCCGCCTGATACTAAATAAGCCCACGCTAGACTATGCTAGTAGGTTATCGCGTTACCATTAACGATCCACTTCTCTAACTCCGCGCAGGAAATCCTGAGCGAAGACGTGCCATATGCCGAATACCGAAATGACTTTGGGGTCTATCGTGCTATTCACCTGAAACAGCCCCCGAAACGCCCGAAGGAGCTGCGTGTGTCCGAGGAAATTGTGGATAGTGTATGGGCGCTCCTCCTAACTTGTTGGAATCACGAATCGTCCGCTCGACCGGATGCGGTGTTGGTATTGGCGACGGCGAGTGACCTAACCTAACCGAGTGATTTAAGACTGACAAGCTGCTCATTTTTTTTTACTTAGCTAAACAATCCTGCGGGCTAAGTAGTATCAACAACTCGGGGAGTCGACAACATATGATTTGAAACCTGTGAATGCCTGCATGTAACTTGATTAGTGGTGTTTTCCCCCTATTTACCTTCCTTGTGGGCCCAATGCATCGTGTTCATGCTTGAGCTTGCCTTGATTCACCCCGTTGTGGTCACATAGTCCATAATGCTCGTGACAATCGACCGCTTTTTTGTGCAGCGTTTTACTGGTCGTATTTTAGTATACCAGCATCAGGTACCCGTCGTCCCGACGGTTGAGACCCTACATATATATGTTTAACCTGCGTCCGAGTACACGTACGTTCATCTGCGTCCGAGTACCCGTGAGTTTAGCTGTGTCCGAGCCCCGTAACGCACTTGCCTTGTCCCGGCGCGTATGTTTATCGGACCCGGTATATGACAAATCCGTTCCCACGCGTCCATGCTTTATAGTACAGTATAAACCTGGGAATTCCTGTGAATTGATTATCATTTGCTGGCACAGTGCCGATGATACCATGAGCAAATCATGTCTGGCGACACTCTAATATTGTACAGGACCACCAAGGTATCGCTGGACCCCATTTCAGTACAGGTCAAGTATCAATATTTTGAACCCGCGATGCGATAATACCATGGGCTCGAATGTGTTTATCCATTGATACTAGTGTGCACACAATATTATCAACAGTACATCAAGCGGCAACGATAATACCGTGAGCGCGATATTGACATACGTTTGCTTCACTTTAGTAACCATAGCGAATGCATACGTTCGAGCATGATTAATGAAAGTTACAGTTACAACATTATCCGTCTCTTGGCAAAGATAATACAGTAAGCGCATCGTAGCTGACGATGATCTCACCGAGAAGAACTGTCACGTAATCTACTATGCATAAAACCCTCGTCCTCATCACGCATCCATGGAGATCAACAAGAAAGAACAGGTGAGGAGGGCAGGTCGCAAGCGCATATATGCAGCTCGGGCAGCAAAAGGCCACCGACTGTTTTGCTCTAAATATATCTATTAATAGTGTACATTATCCGTAAATCGTCACTTGTAGATAACCATATAGCCCGAAATAGTAGTTCATTTAGGGGACAGGGGACTAATCAAAAAATCGCGTCGCGTCGGTCCCTCAAGAGACGGGGGACGACGCGGAGGTCGTAAGAGTACAGTATATGATCTGCATATACCATATACCATGATCGCTTCCTGGGTGTCGATACGGGTGTGCGGGCCCTTCGGTTCCCTATTCTTTCAATGTATTCGCTCTCTACTCGCTCCTGTAGTTACCATTTGATACGGAACTTTTGAGATAAAATTGAACGCTTGAGATCACCGGACTAGACCCAGAAGTTCTATCACTCCGGTAGTACTACTTTAATACCCCGCCACTGCCGGCTCTTGTTTCTCGTTCCTTCGCTCCTTTTTACCTGTCCTTTCTCGTCGCCCTGGGTGTGGTATTAGCCCTCGAGGCAATGTATAGCCAGTCAGGTCTATGAAGTCAAAGGCGCGAAAGGGACACGTTAAAAGCAGCAACAAGGATGTCCTTGTGTTAGGTAGCGCAAGGAGGCATTGAACACGGAGAAGTGGTAGGTGTTACCGGCCGTGGTTAAGGCATCTCAACGGAGCGGTAATGTAACCAGTCCCTTGATGTGGTGGTGTGTAGCCCACGCGTTCGTCATCCTGCCATACTCGCAGCGCTCACAGGTCATTTTGGCCCTGTGTACTCGGTGTGCTTCTCGTCTGACAGCTCTCGCATCGTCTCTGGCTCGAGTGACAAAACCATCCGCCTATGGGATGTTGGCACCGGTTGTACCGTAGGCGAGCCGCTTAAGGGACATACCAAATCAGTCGTATCGGTAGCATTATCACCCAACAACACCCTCATCATCTCTGGCTCGAAGGATAAAACCATTCGCTTCTGGGAGGCGCACACTGGCGCTTCCGTAGGCAAGCCGCTCAAGGGACACACCAGCGAGATAAAATTAATGGCGTTCTCGCCCGATAGCACCTGCATCGTCTCTGGTTCTACTGATAGAACTATATGCGTTTGGGGAGCGCCGTTGAGCAAAGCCCTGCTTAGCACGGTGACAAACGCAGTTGTAAGTGACTCACTCACTAGTTGTTCGTAGCGGGGTTCAACTAACCCAATCTAACAGAGTGAGCCCTCGTTCAACCTGATGACTAGTATAGCTATAGAAGATTTGGCGCCCTCCGCTCGATGGGATATAAATAGCATAATCTACTCAGTCGCGATATCACACGATAGCACCCGCATTATATTAGGCTCACAGGATCGTTTGATCCGTGTGTGGGCTTTGCATACCGGTGCTCTTGTTCTAGGGCCACTGAAAGGACATACCGACTGGGTTCGGTCTGTAGCCTGGTCACCCGACGATACTCGCATAATCTCTGGCGGAGACGACGAGGCGATCCGTATGTGGGACTCTCACACTGGTGTTCCCCTGGGGAATCCGCTCAAGGGACATACCGACGACATCCGCTCGGTGGCGTTCTCGCCCGACAACACTCGCATAGCCTCTGGTTCGGACGACAAGACGGTCCGCATGTGGGACGCACATACCGGCGATCCAATAGGGGAACCCCTCAGGGGGCATACCAGATTTGTATTCTTGGTGGCATTCTCACCCGATAATTCTCGCATCGTCTCTGGATCGTGGGACAGCACCGTTCGCGTCTGGGACGCGCATACAGGCGCACCTTTACATGCCCCCCTCACGGGTCATACCGATTGGGTGTACTCGGTAGCATTCTCGTCCGACAGCTCTCGTATCGTCTCTGGATCGAGTGACAAGACCATCCGCATATGGGATGTCTACACCGGTCTTGCGGTAGGCGAACCGCTCAGGGGCCACACCAAAACCGTTTTATCGGTAGGATTTTCGCCCAATAATACCCGCATCATCTCTGGCTCGAAGGACAAGATTATCCGCCTCTGGGACGTGCAAATTGGCGCTCCCATAGGCGAGCCCCTCAAGAGATATACCAATGAAATAGGGTCCGTGGCGTTCTCGCCCGATAATACCCGAATCGTGTCCGGCTCTACCGATAGAACTATATGTGTATGGGGAGCGCCGCCGAGCAAAGGCCTGCTGAGCACGGCGGTAAACACTGCCGTAAGTGACTCACCCGCCTGTTTTCACGATATTTACGCCCCCAATTCAGCAGGGCGAGCCATCGTTCGACATGGTGACGAGTAAGATGGTAAGTGCAAAGCTCTTATTTACGACTTCCTAGTGTCCGTCTTGATCTAGGTTGGTAGCCTATCACAGAGCTATTTGAATGTCTTGTCAAGCATGGATGCGCTGATCTCACACCGTTCGTCGATACCAATCGAATTCCCTCCGCAGTAATCGCGTCGGGGGGGTTTGGTGACGTGCGATGCATGGTGTTAGTTAACGGCACAGTTGTTGCGCTCAAGACCCTTCGGTTACACTCTTTGCGACAAGACAGTGACAAAGCTATTAAGGTATTCTCACTGTTTCTTCCATATACTTCTATCTAGGTTAGTGGCGTCAATGTTTTCTAGCGTGCCGCTCGGGAGCTGCATGTGTGGTCAAGGCTTCGTCATATCAACGTCCAAGAGCTATTAGGCATAATTATTTTTCAGGAATGTCTCGGTATGGTGTCCCCGTGGATGGAAGAGGGAAACCTCCAGCGGTACATTGAAGTGCATCCTAACGTGGAGCGGCATCAATTAGTAAGTATGTCCGCAAAGCTACTTCCATTCCCAAGCTCATTATTACCATCCAGTGCGTTCAGCTGGCTTCGGGTTTATCATACCTTCACAGTATTGGGATGGTACGAGCGACATCGTTGACTGGTTTACACGCCGAATGCTAACACTGAATTATAGCTTCATGGTGACCTCAAAGCGGTGGGTCCGCGAGTGCTTCTTCAGTAAAATCAGCAAATATTATCTAACAAACCTGTCTAGGTCAATGTTCTCGTGTCCGATCATGGTACACTCAAGATCAACGACTTTGA
Source organism: Ceratobasidium sp. C01 (assembly GCA_025200755.1). Taxonomy (NCBI): domain Eukaryota; kingdom Fungi; phylum Basidiomycota; class Agaricomycetes; order Cantharellales; family Ceratobasidiaceae; genus Ceratobasidium; species Ceratobasidium sp. C01. The sequence goes on from JANWGL010001121.1 coordinate 8,111, forward strand.
TTATGCTATACTGTCCGATACTTCGATTCGATTTTCTGTGACGACTAGACCCGGAGGAGGAACACTACGATGGATGGTGAGTACCTTTTCGAACACTCAACTACTGACTTAGACATGCTTTCTTTAGGCCCCTGAACTCCTCCCACCACAAGAAGAGGAAAGCGAAGGAAATATTCAATTTATGGCTACGAGAAGTAAACAGGCCGACATATATGCGCTTGGAATGGTAGGTCTACGGGTTGTGATCTCATTGACGCGCTATACTGACGAATTCCGTCAGACAATGCTAGTAAGTGATGGCGTTATACCCCGTGATCCACCAGTTCAATTTCGCATAGGAAATCCTAACTGGAAACGTACCCTACCCTGAATACCAAAGCGAGATGGGCATATATCACGCCGTTGCTTCCCAGAAGCCTCCCAAGCGGCCGGAGGTGCTACCTTTACCTGATGCAATGTTGGATCCTATGTGGGCGCTTCTTCTGTCTTGCTGGGACCATGATCCGGCTGCTCGACCGGACGCGGTGTCAGTGTTAGCAATGGTGAGTGTTGTGCTCATGTAGCCGATTTATGACCGATGGGCCGTCAATATCTAGTTGAAATGCTTTACGGCCTAAGCTACGAAAGGGCCCCTTTTTGGCGTTTGAGAGAAATCACAAGGTCCCCTCATTTGTGCTCCATCGAGCGTGCCCTTACTTTGTATTGTGTCCACTTTAATTCTGATCATGGTAATTTTAGTTAACCCGTTCATAGGCGCTCCTATGTTCAGCTATTTCATTGTATATAACGTGAAATTTGGGATGCTGCCATTCAAGATTTAATCCTACAATTCGACTAGTGGCGTCAAAAATGACTTAGGATCAACGAGAGCCGCCTACAATGATACATAAAACACCCTACGCGCCACAGCTCAAACATTGCCAGATCAATTACACGATAAAGGGAAATATAGATACGCATGCATGTGTTCGCTTTGTCTCAGATATATGATACTTTTTCTCTCAACCTGTATATATGTCCCTTGCACCTCGTTTTCCATCTGTTTGCTCAATCACACGGCTCAAGATGCTGGCGCAGTATCATATAGTATAACCGACATCACGGTGTCATCCGAACCCGACACGCAACATTGAAGGATTGAAAGTAAAGCTAATCAGCATATTATATCTTATTGACGCTGAGGCCCGAGTGGTCCTGGGAACTGAATGTATACTAGAATAATTTGTGGTAGCAAAATATGTTGAATGCTGCTTCAGGGATGGCCCAACAGCCCATGGTATAGAAGGTTAATGTATTTAAAGAATAAATAAACAGCAATGATACTATAATATGAGACTACAGAAGAAGGGATAGGTAAAGAGATAAGGGAGTTCTGACTTGCTGGAACCGTGGACCCATCCATTCGACTGGATCTGCCGTGAGCGTTGGCAACTGTGAATTGTCCAGTCTGATTGTGCCATCCAAAGCTGAGAAACCAATCATTTCCTGTCGCTTACCTGATTAGCCTTACCAGTTGAGCAGCTCCAACCTCGCGGACTCGTTACCCTATGAAGTGCAATACAAATCCGCATAGATGTGACCGTTGTATTTTAGATCTATATCACCTTGTATCATCTTTTCCTGCACCTATGCCCTTTACACCCCGCTTCCCATCTCTATCCAGATTCTTGCCTTGGTTACAGTATCACACAGTAATATTGATACCATAGTACCATCCGAGCCCGGCACGCAATATAGGAGGATTGAAAGTAAAACTAATCAGCGTATTTATTATTATTAACTCTGGGGGGCGTATAATACCAGGAGCTGGTGTACACTGAAAGGTCTCCCCGCAGTACAAATATGTCAAAAAGTGCACCAGGGATGGGTTTACAGTCCATGGAGGGCAATATCTCGTATGCTACGCCCTGTTTTTATTTTGTTTTATTACGGTAGGAAAAGCCTGATAGCCGCATATGCGAGTGGGTTTGACAATACCTACCTGTATGCGCGATGATGTCCCGATGTCGAATCTATGAGGGTGGGCACCTTGACGCAGGGCCAAGTGAGAACGAAACCAAGTCTGTTCGTTTTGTTGGCATTGGGGAGTAGCGTGTAGGGAAGAAGACAAAGAATGGGGAAAGTTTGATCCGTCTTTTGATATTTTGGTCGTCGGAATCTAGTCCTAGCCACTCAATTATTTTCGATCGTTGACATGACATGAGAAGGGTCTTTGTAGTAAATAGTAGGTCCCCCGAAGTTATTAAACACTTTTGTCAACGCTTCCCGCGGGGAGAAGCCAAAATGTGATGGTGCTCGAGACGAATTTTAAGGTATTGGGGGTGGAAGACTAGGCAGTTTCATTAGGACTGCCGGTTCTTTTATACACGTTCTTAGCAGCTCTCAGCCCAGCCGTCACGCGATTTTTCGTTCAGCAACCGAGATGATAGAAAATCAAGTCTCGATCCTCGTCTTCTTGAATCGCATAGTTCGTCATTTTAGAGATATAAAAATATCAAACTAGCACGCGGACCGGGAGGGTGTAACCTGTGTATTTAAGTGTAGGTGGTATAATCCGGCTCTTCCGCGCAGCCGCAGACGGTAGGTGTAGAAATCCTTTTATGTA
>JANWGL010001121.1:18794-40448 GCA_025200755.1 Ceratobasidium sp. C01
GGGGACCCATCAAAAAATCGCGTCGCGTCGGCCCCCGAGGGGACTGGGGACGACGCAAAGGTCGTAATAGTACAGTATTATTTTAGGCGTGGTGGAAGTTTAGTATTTAATTGATGAGAACAACAAACGGTGCTGAGGGCAATGAGCTAATGAAATAAGTAGGAAAGTGTGGAGGAGCGGACGTTACACCGATTGGTGAGACTACTTCCGCTGGTAGATCAGGTCGGAGCGTCTTTGGGATGGGCGGGACAACTCGGAGACGGGGTGGGTGGTTAGTACTAAGTGATTTGAGGTAGCGGCGAGGTGAGAGTGAATGCAATTACCTGATTAGCAGAGGTCAACGTGAAACAAAGAAAACGGCACCGTAGCAAGAGAGACTACCGCAAGGCAGTCAAAACATAGACCCAAGCAGTTTTCCCAAGGGCACATGAGGACCACCCGTGCGCTGTGGCGTAATATCAATTCATACGGGTGATTACAGTCGAGAGTGTCTCAGAGCATGGTCGTATTTCATGAAAGCGGCTCTCGAACAGAAGGAGAAGAACAAGAACAAAACGGATAGCATGGCCGGTAAGGTGAATTTAGTAGAATTTAACTACTTTACTCAAAGAGACGGGATCGAATCATAGTGGGTCGGAATAAATCCCTTCGGCGTGATAATAGTACCGCATTAATGAGCTCGGTAGTAAAGACGGCGGGAATTGGTGGTCCATGGTAAGATCACATAAGCTGAGTAGGAAGCGCCAAGATGATTAGTCATCGGCAGCTAATCAAACTCTCCCAGACTCTCCCACAATAGTTCCCTAGATAACCCATAATGATCAACCAGCCGCGTCCAGTTTACCTTCGAATACGACGGATACCAAGATCTCATTTCTATGTCTTCTTTGTCGCAAACGGCTGATTCGCCCCGATTCGCCTGGAAGCCGCGGCAGGATATAGTTGGAGCGACGCCTTTGTAACGATTAGCTAGCGCGTTTTGGATGCCTATGACATCGTAGCTTGGATAGTTATGCTATCTTCGGATCACCCTGCTTTCCGTTCCTAGCTTTTCCACCACCTATGGTGACCCCGAGACGACAGTGTTGCAGGACCGTGTCGCTTCGAAAAAAGGCCTGCGTTTCTCAAGGTCATTCCAGGCTGGCGGATACGACTCAACTGCTTGCCCAAACGTTCTCACAGCCTCTCGACATCGCGTTGCTCGGTCCGACTCAGGAATGCAGGTCGCCACGTCTGATCGCGAGTGTCGGCGCGACTCTCGAACGGGTGTGTACTTGGTGGTATTCGTCAAGGAATGTATTTCTGGGCTGGGAGATCGATTCGGAGAGGGGAAAAGGAAGAGGGACCCGACGTGGGAGGGACGTTGCCAAGAGGGGAGGATGTGGAAAAACGGGATCGCGGTGTATGCGTGGATCGGTATGGTTGGTTATTGCAAGGACGCGGGGATAAATCACGCGAGTGTCAAGTGCGGTAACAGCGGGATTGCGTCTGTTCTATCGTATGTGGATTTTCTCTCTCTACGATTTCTGTAGCTGATGCGCTGAGGGCGGATTGCGCGTGAATTAATAATGATCTCCCCACCGGTCAATTCAATCGTGCTTGGTCTACATTGCAATTCGACCTCCCCAAATCATCTCGTGTATTCGTTGGATATCGCCCCTCAAACTTTATTCCTACGCCGAACTTCATCAACACTTTCCTGTGGGTTCAAAACGATCATCCTCACGAGGCGCCTCCCACACCTGAGTGGTACTCCAACACAAACCTGCTCGTGTTCTATTCTCTCCTCCCCATCAGCACAAGGATACCTCCCGCTGCCGCGACTCCCGCGCCAACGCCCAGATACGCCTTCACACCTACTATACCACGTTCCACTTTCCCTATACCAAGTCCCTCCCAGTTGCCACGGAGGAGATAGTAGTATTCCTTGTCCCACTGTAGGGCTCATACTCGAACCCTCGTCGGGCAAATCGGCCCGATTCGCAGGAGTTCGACCTCGAGAGGAACAACACAACGTTTTCCTCGAGAGCGAGGTGCAGCTCGGGCATCGCTAACGAAGCTATCTAACGGCAGCTATGAGGCCGGCTGGACCTACGACGGGACGCGTGGCTACGACGACTGATCCCTGCCGCCGAGATCTCTCAATCTATGTTTGTTCAAACTAATCGGGCAGGCGAGGGAAGCATGGCCAGGCTGAATTCGACGAACAAATTCGACGAACAAACTCAATAGGCCTACCTCGGCGTTGAACGATTCGGGCGGACGGGTTGCCAATGCGCCGAGGCGAGGGAGAAAAAACTGTGTCTCTTGTCTCCGTTGGTGTTGAAGGGAAAGGTAAAGGAGGGATGGCAGGGGATATAGGACGCGAGGAGGACCGTTCCGCTTATGTGCTTCTTTTCGTCGAAAGGTTAACCCTCTCGATTCTTCAACCACCAGCAATTGTAAACGTGAAAGGGGTTCATTTGTAGTACTCTAATATAGAATGCGATTCATATGACGATTTCGTCGACATTTCTCAAGCGTAAAAGATCAAACGCGGGTTCCAGGCCGTCACTCTAAGGAATTCTAAATAAAGTAAGTTATGGCTGAGTGATAACGTGACCTACCATTTGATGTGGCAAAAGAAGCTTACGAACCACCACGCCCTTGACCTCACCTTCACCACCACCACCCAGCTGCAGCTCGTGTCACCTCCACACCCGCAAACATTGTGATCTCCCGATCCTCCCTCTCAGCGTAGCCCGAAACAAGTACCAAGGATAGCCCGGGCGTCTCCCTATGGCTACGACTCCTCTGGTGAAGATCAATGTGGGCAGCAAGTACAACTCGGTTGCGGTATCACGCGATGGCGCCCGCATTGTCTCTGGCTCAGACGATAAACTTGTCCGTATTTGGGATTTACGTACGGGGGAACTCGTTCTGGGACCACTGAAAGGTCATACTGGCCGCGTGAGTTCTGTTGCGTGGTCAGCCGACAATACTCGAATAGTCTCTGGCTCCTGGGACAAGACAATCCGCCTCTGGGACGCGCGCACCGGTGCTGACATAGGCGAACCACTCTGGGGACATACCGAGGCCATCTACTCGGTGGCGTACTCACCCAACGGTAAATACTTCGTTTCCGGCTCGCAAGACTATACCGTCCGCAAGTGGGATGCACGCACTGGTATTCCCATAGGCGAATCGCTCAAGGGACATACCAGTTACGTTAACTCTGTGACATTCTCCCCCGACAGCACCCGCATTCTGTCTTGCTCGAGTGACTGTACTATCCGTATGTGGGACGCCCACACCGGCGCCCCCATAGGTGACCCTTTCACGGGTTTCAATTACCAGATCCACTCGGCCGTGTTCTCTCCCAACGGCACTCGCATCGCTTCTGGGTCGTGGAACTATGGCATCCGCATGTGGGACGCACGCACCCGTGTCCCCATAGGCGAGCCGCTCAACGGGCACAATGGCTACGTCTACTCAGTAGTTTTCTCCTCCGACGGGACCCGAATGGTTTCCAGCGCAGCGGATTACACCGTGCGTACGTGGGACGCACGCACTGGCACACCCATAGGCCAACCGTTCAAAGGGCATAACGGTCCAATCTGGTCAATCGCATTGTCGCGCGACGGCACCCGCATAGTCTCCGGCTCGGATGATGAAACTATATGTGTCTGGGAAGGATCGCAGCTCACACCCGCGGTTAAAACTACTACTAGTTCGGCGGTAAGTATTTTATTAATCCCCTCGAATAAGGGACTAACTATTTCAATTCATAGACCCCGCCATCGCTTGATATTATAATCAAGGTAAGAACGCAAGCTATAATCGTGTACGCGAACCCTTTGCATTTATTAATTTGCATGCAATAGGACGAGCCCTCATTCGATATCGTGAAGAAAAAGGCGGTAAGCACGTAATCCATCACTGTTCGCGACCAATTCTGAGCTTATCCTGGGTTGGTAGTCTGTCCAGGAAATGTTTGAGGGCCTGATTAAGCATGGATGCGCTGATTTCAATGCATCGGTCGACCCCAACCAAACCCCTAAGGCGGTTGCATCTGGCATTTTCAGTGACGTGCGACGTATGACCCTGAATGACGACACTGTGGTTGCATTGAAAACTCTTCGAGTGGATCTTCTGAGGAAAGATGGCGACGAAGGCGTCCAGGTAGCTCCTTTCTCATTTCAGCCCCACTTTGGTGTAAATTAATGATATTAATGTCATCTAGCAAGCCGTTCGGGAGATATACATCTGGTCGAAGCTTCACCATATTAACGTCCAAGAGCTGCTGGGCATTGCAGTCTTTGAGGGATCGCTGGGCACGGTGTCTCGGTGGAGAGAGCATGGGACCATCAAGAAATATATTGAAGCAACTGGCACCCATGCCAAGCGCTATCCGCTGGTATGTCCACTACTTTCACTCACTTTTGTTATCTCACGGTCTGCTCCCAGTGCATTCAGCTAGCCTCCGGAGTGGTGTACCTGCACAGTATCGGAATGGTGAGATTGTCTTATTCTATAACTTCATATATCTGGGGCTGACGCGGCCCCTCAGGTTCACGGTGATCTCCGCGCGGTAGGTATTTTAGTGCCCATATTGGTCTCACGTGATTTGACCTTCCCAACCGGTCCTGGTAGAACAATATATTAGTATCAGACGAAGGTCTACTCAAGATCACTGACTTTGCGTATGCGACACTGCGTGATGCTCCCCCTCGGTTCTCGACAGCAACAAGACCTGGAGTGGAAAACTTGCGATGGATGGTGAGTATTCGGTTAGGACTCGAGTTAGCTACTTACTTATATCTGGTTCTTAGGCGCCTGAACTCTTCCAAGCTGACGGTGAAGACGGTGAAGAACCTACGCAACCCCCCGCTGCGAGAAACAATCAGACCGATATCTATGCTCTTGGGATGGTATGTTCATTTGACATGTTTTCAAGCCATCTGATGTTAATCAATTCACACTAGACAATGCTGGTAGGTCACCGCGTTCGTATTGGTGATCCGATCGTCTTACCCCTTGTAGGAAATCCTGAGTGGAAACGTGCCGTACACTGAATATCGAAATCACTTTGGGGTGTATCGTGCTGTCGACCGGGAAGAACCTCCGAAACGCCCGAAGGATCTCCATATATCTAAAAGAGTAGCGGACCATATATGGGCACTCCTGCTGACTTGCTGGAAACACGATCCGTCTGATCGACCAGATGCGGCATCGGTGCTGAAGTCGGTGAGTGCCCGATTTCATTTGAGAGATCCCAAACTGAGAACCTCTATATTATCCGTGACTTAGCTTAACAATCCCGAAAACTGAGAAATTGGTTCCTACGAATACTCATCGATCTAGGGTCTCGAATCTGAGCGCGCTTGTATGCGAACTAGATCCTGTATCGGTGCTTTCTTTCCCATGTCTTACCCCGTGTATGCCTTGTGCGACTCGTTTTCGATAATGCATAATTGAATGCTCCTGAAACCTTTTCCTTGTGATCGTGTAGTGTGGAATGCTGGCATAGTAGCTCGCTGATTATGAACAAATTATTTATACCTCATAAAGCACATTGAAGGACTTCTATCCCAACGAGTCTGAGCAAACCGACAGGTCTGCTTCGGCGTTGGATAATCCCACTAGGAGAAACACGGGGTTGGATATGGATTTGTTGTCTGGACACCTACGGTTTCGCCCCTTAGTGTTGCTGATATCGAGGAGAAGGTTATACGAAAGTACGGAAAGAATTGAAGAAGCCGGTGGACAAGGATGAGGGGTGTATTCGCCTATTAGTATTTTATTTGCCATAGGCAATTTTGCTATTCAAGTGCAATATTTCAGGATAATCTGAGCACTTATTCTGGTAGCATCGGTTCAAAGCGCCGTTGGGATGAGCTAGCCGAATCACTCGGCGACGGAGGTAATGCCTAGTGCCAGGTGATATAAGCTATGTGGAAAACAAATGTGTTAAAGTCGTACGTATCAATCATGTACTGATATATAAGCAAAAAGGAATTAAGGAGAGTGGAGAGTGGAGAGTGAGATGAGAGAGTTATCACGCCGCATATATCCTTACTTATCCCCTGCAAATGCTCCCAGCAATGCGCATACACTGTACATATACGGCGTTCTCTTGACTCGATTACGTTCCAGCATCTTCCACAGTATTTTATTTTTGCCAGACGATTTCATTATATATATAAACGTTCAACAAGTCGTCGGCCTGGTGAAGATGATTGCAATACTATAATCTTGGGTTATCAGAGGGGCGGCAGTCCACGTGAAGGGAAGAAACGCGCCATAGCGCGAGGACTACTACATGACCTGGCTAAATCGGAGCTCGTGCGGTGACTGGTACGCTCGAGACATCGGCCCAAGCGATTTCCCCCAAGGGCAACTAGAGCTCCTGTGCGTCCTGTCGTATCTGTTGGCTTGAAATGGGGGTCAGTTTCGAGGGTTTCGAAAGTATGATTGTACTTCGCCAAAGTGGCTCCAAAACCAGCTACTACCGCAGCAATACGGCGGTAGAGTTGATTCATACAGGAGATGTTTATCGACAAAACGAGACCAAGAGGAAGGGCCTTTGAGAGGTGTATCGGAAAACAAAGCACGGATAGTTAGATTACAAGGCAGGAGACAAGGGAACAAGAATAGGAGAGATGGAAAGATCAGATGGGCGAATCTTCAAGTAGTTGGCTGCTTCACTCCAAAAGAATGAAATTCATAATGTTGTTTGAATGGATCTCATCGGCGTAATTATAGTACCGGATTAACGAGCTCGGCAGTGAAGACGGGTGCAGGAAATTGGTGGCGCCCAGATCACATAAGCTGGGTGGGGTAGCGCCAGTGTGATTTGTCATCGACCCGAATCAAATGATCCTTTCCGGTTCCATTCCACCTGTGTGGCATGATAACACTCAACCAGTCGCATCCGTTGATTGTATACCCTCGACCTCGACGAAGAATCATATTTCAAACTGCTTATTACGCAAGGAAGGCCCTAGAACTCTAGGGCAAGATATTGCTGGAACGACACCTTTGCCGCGATTTGCCCACGCGTTTCTTATGCCTGTGATCCCCCAGCCTTGATAGCTGCGCCGTCAATATTGTCCACTCGGCTTCCGACCGCTCAGTTATCCTAACCACGGATTGGCCAGCCATTCCCTCCCAGCTTGTCTACCATCCATAGTTGCCGCGAGGCAATGGTTTTGCACCACTGTGTCGCATCGAGGAAAGGGCCGCGTTTCTCGAGCTTCTTCCTGGCTGGCAGATATAACGCGACTGGCAGTCCAAACACCCCTGCGACCGCCCGCCACCGCATTGCTCGATCCAACTTGGGAGCCGTTTTCAAGATGCAGGGTGCGGCTACCCACCACCAGCTTAGGCGCGACTATTGAACCCATGGATAAGCTTAGTCGGATGGGCGTGGGATTGGGGCGACGCATTGAGGAAGGAATGCCGTGCTGGAGAGAGGAGGCCAAGCGAGGAAGAGATGTTCGACTTGGGAGAGATTTCCGCAGACAGTATAAGGCGTGTTAAAAAGGGATCGCAGTGCAAGCCGGGGTCGATCTAGCGATTTAGCATGCGTATGTGGGGCTGCATTATATGGGTGTCAAGGGCGAGGGTTTAGTAGGATATCGTACGTTCAATTTTATGTCACTTTTCTCTCTTTCTGATTTTTGTCGCAGGTCGCAAATGGGGTTACAACCATCTCCGGACTGGGCAATAGGATTGTTCTTGGTCTGCATCTCGATTCGACCTCCGGAGCGTCTCGCCTGTTCCCTGGATATCACACCTCTACATCGTTCCCATATCGAATTTCATCAACGACTTCCCCTTGGGTTTGATACAACCACCCTCACGAGACCCCTCTTCGATAGCTGAGCTACGCTCCAACACAACCCGATCACATTCCGTACTCTTCTCCGACTACAGGACAACATCTTGCGCTGGTGCTACACTCGCGCTGACGCCTACACAAGCCTCAAACAACTTGTGCAACGCCTGTATCGTCCTCAACATATCCTTTACCTACCACAGACTGCTCTCTAGCTCTCGCAGCAGTGTCAGAGCAACGGCCCTTCTCCACGGTGGAGTCACGCGTGAATCTCCCCTGTACTGATTGGCGCGATTCGTGGAAGACCTGCTTCAAAGGAAACGAGCGCTATTTCACGCGAGGGCAATGTGGAGCTTGCGCGTCGCTCGACGGGATATCTAACGGCACACGGAATGAACCTGGACCAACCGGGTGTACCGAGGAGACCAAGATGATGTCGACGTCAGCGGGGAAAACTCAGAATTCGAATCCGGAACTGTACCTGGGACCGGGAACGTTGCCAGCGCACCCGCAGCGGGTAGATCGACACTTGTCATCATTAATTATAATTCGCTAATACTTCGAAAACGGCCTCCACCAATCAGGCACCAGGCCCGCTTCTTCCACTAGCTTTCTCACAAGCGACCGAGTCTAGAGGCGAACCGGCTGCCGCGCTTAGCCCCTCAGACCGACTCACTCCACCGGGTCTTTACATCACACCTCACTCTACGAGCGCGATTAATCTCCACGGGGTTGAACGATTCGGGCGGGAGTGAGTTTCCTGTCGCGGACGAAGTTGCCAAGGCGCCGGGGCGAGGGAGAGCGAAGGGAAACCTCTTAGCTCCACTAGTGTTGGAGGGAAAGGTGGAAGAGGGAGGGGCAGAAGGGGAATAGTATAGGGAGGATTGTTTGACCTATAAGCTTTATTCTTGTCTTAGATTCATCCTCTTCATTACTTTGCCATTAGCAATTGTAACGCGACCTGGGTCCGTTCGTAGGACTTGGTACATAATATGATTAATTCCATGATTTTGTCGAATTTTTGTTGAGCGTGACAGCTCGAATGGGGTTTCGAGCTGTTGTGGATGGGGTCCCAGAAGATAGTCTGTTCGAGTGATAACGTGACCTACAATTTGATGGTAGCACAAACTTACGAACCACCACACCCTAAACCTCCACCACCCAACCTAACTTTGTGTAGCCTCAACATCTCACTATCTTCAGATAGCATTCGTAGTCAAATCATTATCATTCCTTGATCTTCGCTACGCCATCCAACGCTCACAGTAACCCGAGGCGGGCACCAATTATAGCGCGAGCGCCTCGCCATGGCTGCGACGCCTTTAGTGCGGATCAACGTGGGCAGCAAATCCAACTCGGTTGCGGTATCACGCGATGGCGCCCGCATTGCCTCTGGCTCCGGCGATAATCTCGTTCGTATCTGGGATTTGCGTACAGGGGCACTCGTTCTGGGACCGCTGACAGGTCATACAAAGGCCGTGAGTTCTGTTGCTTGGTCAGCAGACAATACTCGAGTGGTCTCTGGCTCTTGGGACAGATCCATCCGCCTCTGGGACGCACGCACTGGTGATTCCATAGGCGAACCGCTCTGGGGACACACCGAAGGCATCTGCTCGGTGGCGTTCTCGCCCAAAGGCAAATGCTTCGTTTCTGGCTCGGCGGACAAAAACATCCGCGTGTGGGACGCACGCACAGGTGTTCCCATAGGCAACTTGCTCAGGGGCCACGCTAAATCCGTTACCTTTGTGAACTTTTCCCCCGACAGCACTCGCATCGTCTCTTGTTCGGAAGACGGTGCTATCCGGATGTGGGACGCCCGCACTAGCGCTCCCATAGGTGAGGTTCTCCTGATTTATGGTTACTCTGTCAACTCGGTGGCGTTCTCTCCTAAGAGCACCCACATCGTTTCTGGGTCGGCAGAGCATACCATCCGTATTTGGGACGTACGCACTTGCGTCCCCATAGGTGAACCGTACGGTGGGCAGGACGGCATCGTGTACTCGACATCTTTCTCTTCTGACGGGACCCGAATCGTTTCTGGCTCGGGGAACGGCTCCGTACGCATGTGGGACGCACGCACGGGCACGCCCATAGGCGACCCGCTCAGAGGGCATAACAGCGCGGTGTGGTCACTCGCGTTGTCGCCCGGCAGCACCCACATAGTCTCTGGCTCGCACGACGAGTACATATGTGTATGGCAGGGACCGCAGACCTATCGCGTTCCGTTTGGGGATTTATTCACGAGAACACACATTTCTCTCCCCTATGTAAATCCCTATGTAGAAACGTGGTTTGGAATATGGAGAAACACATATGGAATCACCCATATTGTCACCTAGATGAGCTTCTACGCTTTACAATCACAATATTTCATTGGGCTCAGAATGAGTGCAGACATATTTTTGCTAGCTGAGAGATTAAACATAGAATGTATGTTATGATGAGGGGGAAGCATTGAAATATGTGCCTATACTCTCCACGGATACTGATCCTCCTCATCCCAAAATGTTACCATACTTTAGGGGGGGGGGTAGAAGTGGAGAAATATGGGCACTGGTAGAGGCCTTTTCTCTGAGGCACCGTTTGTTGACCTGTCCAAATTGGGACTGATTTGCTATGATTTCACAGCCACTGCCTATGAGAATTGTAGGCATTCTAATGCCCTTGAAAGCTAGCATGTACCCCTGTACTGAAAGGCCAGGAGGATTGGCTATATGCAGCGCATATAAGGGCACAGCCACACCCATCTAAGATGGACCAGGCTGAGAAATGCGGGAAGCCAATGTTCCTAGAAATATGGCATACCACCCTATGTCCTTTGGTGTCAAATGTGCTATCCCAGAGCCCACATTTGACACAGCGCAGGCTACTGAAGTTACAGAAACCCGATAGAACTCCACCACAAAAGAACTTGTGCCCTAAGGTAAACTGCAAGTGTAAAATATGGGTTGCAAGATGCAATATATATCAAAAATGCGCCCAAATGTTGTCTATATGGTCCCGGGAATAAATCCCCAGATGGAACGCGATACAGACCACACCCCCGGTCAACACAATTCCGAGTCCCTCAGTGAGCATCTGACCAGCTTCTCCACGATTAGGAAGCTAAGTATTCCAATCTCGCAGAACCCTCCGTCGCTTGATATTTTAATTAAGGTCAGCACGCGGTCCTGAATCATGTATACTCACTGTTCGTATTTATTAATTTGCAAGAAATAGAACGAGCCTTCATTCGATATAGTAAAGAAAAAGGCGGTAAGCACGCGTCCCATAATGATGTTCACCAAGTCTGGGCTGACGCTGGGTTGGCAGACTGTCAAGGAAATGTTTGAGGGCCTGATTAAGCATGGATGTGTCGACTTCAATTCATCCATGGACCCCAACCAAACACCTAAGGCGCTCGCATGTGGCGTTTTCAGTGACGTGCGACGTATGACTCTAAATCAAGGCACCGAGGTTGCATTGAAGACTCTTCGAGTGGATCTTCTGAGGAAAGATGGCGACGAGGGCGTGCAGGTAGCTTTAATTACTCTTTATTCCCACCATGTTGTGGACTAAAGATACCAATAATTTCTAGCAAGCCGTTCGGGAGATATATATATGGTCGAAGCTTCGCAATATTAATGTCCAAGAGCTACTGGGCGTGGTCGTTTTCCAGGGCTCTTTGGGTACGGTGTCTCGGTGGAGAGAACAAGGTAGCCTTAGGAAATACATTGAAGCAAATGGCACCCATACCAGGCGCTATCCACTGGTATGTTCGGTATTTTTCGCTCACTTCTGTTATCTCACAGCCTGTTTTCAGTGTATGCAACTGACTTCGGGGGTGGTGTACATACACAGCATCGGAATGGTAAGAGTACTTATCCCTCTGCTTCATCCATCTGGACTAACGCGACCCCTCAGGTCCACGGAGATCTCCGCGCCGTAAGTCTAGCTGGCGCTTCCATGTGGTATCACGTGATCTCACCTTTTCAACCTTGCCGATGTAGAATAATATACTCGTATCAGACGATGGTCTTCTTAAGATTACCGACTTCGCACATGCTACACTGAGTGATTCTTCTCCTCGGTTCTCGGCGACGACAAGACCTGGTACAGAAAATTTGCGATGGATGGTGCGTGCTTGGTCCGGACTTAAATATTTGCTTATATCTGGTTATTAGGCACCTGAACTCTTCCAACCTGACGAAGATGACGGGGAAGAACCTACCCAACCTCCGGCTACAAGAAATACGCATACAGATATATATGCGCTTGGAATGGTAGGCTCATCTAACGTGTTCCCGAGTCACACGATGCTGATCACATACACACTAGACAATGCTGGTGGGTCTTTGCGTTATTGTTAGTTATCTAACTGTCTAACTCATGTTAGGAAATACTGAGTGGAAACGTGCCGTACGCTGAATACCGTAACCACTTTGGGGTCTATCACGCCATCCACCAACAACAGCCGCCAAAACGCCCGAAGGAGCTTAATGTGTCCGAGGAAATGGCGGAAAGTATATGGGCGCTCCTCTTAACTTGTTGGGATCACGACCCCTCTGGCCGACCGGATGCGGGGTCAGTGTTGAATTCGGTGAGTGGTTCGACTTGATTGAAAAGTTTTGAACTGAGCGAATGTACTTTCTTTTTTACTTAGCTAAATAATCCCCAAAACTAAGAAATCACATCCTGTGGATACCTTTCGAGTTGGGGTCCGAAATCTGTGTAATATTTCATGTACCCACAAGAATGAAATGGAATGTAACAGAATAAAATGGAACGTACCCAGATGTTGTTGAAGGCGCTGGAAGTTATTGAATCAGTGAAATGCACCATATATGCGCGTGCACGTATGCGATGACTCGGACGTTTGTAGGGTATCTACAGATGTGCGTTTTGCCCCTTGGTTCCCTATTCTTTTCATTCTCCTTCTCTCCGTCCTTACTCTCTCGTTTCCAAACACGAAACACATTGTTTACGTCGCATATATCGGACCATTCTTGTATTCAACATTCGGCCATCCCAGGTCTGACTAATGCAGACATAACAAACACATGAAGCCTTAGCCACAAGAGGAAAACCAAAAGTATTTGTCGTGGATGGCGTCGGAAGCTGGTATAAACTGTGGATCCATACTAGGAAAGCTCAAACCATGTGATATGCTTGACCTGCTGTTCGGTCATCATCAAATGCATTTACCCGTAAAATTAATTTATGCATCAAAAGATTATAGCCTCCAACATATTGCCCAACCTTAAGTCCAAAACACAGAGTCATGTTTACCGATTCTGTTCCAATGAGGCTTCACATCGTCCAATAACAGATAAGAGTTCAAAGTGTCATTTAGGTACACACTCACTAATTCATAAGTGGGAGCGAGAACGTATAACCACTCAATTGAATCAAGCGCATGCATTGAGCCACTGTATGCGCGGTAACCGCGTACGCTTGGAACGATTACGCACAATTACCGATCGTTTCGTGTACAGCCGTACCTGTTGTCACAGGCACATCTTCCCATGTTCAATCCCTATGCCCTATGGCCATCAGACTAGCCTACGCTTGGTTCTCACTTTTTGGATCCCCTGTTCTGATATCCCATCGCATTTAGCATCTAACCACACATCATGATATCGCCACAGCTCAGGAGTTGATCATTCATAATTAAAGTGGTTAAGCGTGTGACCCATGATGAAGCTCCCGCAATGACCGCTCTCCTCTGATTTCTGATTCCTCTCTCCCCCCGCTGACTTACCTCTCCCGGTTCTATTCGTACTATTAGCCGCAAGCCCGAAATTCCGGAAAAGAACCGAGATCCTACGGGGAAAAACACCTGTGCGGGGGATAAGTCTACTCTGGTCCTTTGTAAAGTATATATTTTCAAGTCACCGCCGCGAACTATCACCCCCCCCCCCGGTCCTTTGAGTCTTCACATTTTTAAAACCAAAATCTAACAAAGCATGGCGTGGGAGAGTTGCAGTCAGCGGCGCCTAGCCTAAACCTCGGGAGCTTAGCATTTCACATGTCTGGGGAATCTGATCTGGTTGACTGAGAAAAAATGTAATATTGGACTAGCAATTAATCAGAATTGACGTAACTGCTAAATTAGGTATTTACTTACGAGGCTCGGGTCGCAGTAAGACTTTTCGGGGAAAAGCCGACAAGACGAATGAGTCTTTCAGACTCAGCTTTCCGGGACTATTTTCTACGCTCCATACTCACTTCGCTGCCCTGCTACTCATAGTTAATAATTCCCTCTCACCTTCACTCGTACTTGCCCATCTTTCCTGCCCCTCTGATTCTCTAACGCCTGATACCAGAAAGATTTCGCGGTTCCGCCCCGAGGATATCTATTCACCCATGCGCGAAGAGTGATTCATACCTATCGACTTATCTGAGAATGCACGTGGAAGAAGAACGCAGCTGGTCGTTGGCATTGGGGTATGCATCTCCTAGGTTGAAGAAGTGGGGTGCGATCTTAAACAAGTAGAGCATTCGTAGGAAGAGAGACGGGGATGCTCAAAGCTACAAATGATTATTTTCTGAGAACGATACTCAAAGTTTGCGACTTCGACTATCAATGCTGCCAAATACCTCACTGCATTTCTCCGAGACAACCAGACTAGGCGGAGGAACTCTACCAATAGAAGAAGAATCCGTTGATGCTCCTGTGACGAGGAGCCAACAAGCTGACATATATGCACTCGGAATGGTGGGCCCTATCATATCAAGTCTTCGATACGCGCACTACTGATTAAGTTTTCGCCAGACAATGCTGGTCCGTGGTTGTGTTAAAATCCTGAATCGGTGGTATAACATCGCACAGGAGGTTCTAACCGGCAACGTATCTTACGCTGAATATAAAAAGGATATGGGTGTTTACCACGCTAGCAGCACTGCAACGGCCTCCTAGGCGCCCAAAGGAAATGCCCTTGCCCAACACGATAGTAGAACCTATGTTGGCGCTCCTTCTGACTTACTGGGACCATGAACCATCTGCTAGACCGGACGCTGCGTCGATTTTGGCAACTGTATGTTGTTTTATTTACTCTGATTAATCTGACGATGACTCATTTACCGGTTAGCTACAATCTCTCGTCGTCTAAGCAACTTCTGTTCACCAGCGATCCGTACCGAGCTAAGTGGGTAATCTAAGTGCCCGGGTGCGATCGGATATGTTACGGTTTATGTGTCTTGTTGTTGATCTATCCCTCTTGTGCGGGTCGTTTTGTTTTTGTTTTGTGTTTATCCTGCAAAACAAAGTACTCTTGTTTTTCTCTAGCATACAGCTCGCTCGAAGGGAATAATGGACAGATGATACCATAGAATTTGGAAGGTCGTGCCGTCTGTCGTTCCGTGCGCCTAGTCGCGTTGGTTCACTGTTTACTCTCGCTGATGGCCAAGTCATATGCGCGGCAATACAGATGAGCCGTGTTTTCTGCTGTTATGTCATTGAACATTCCTAAACGTCGGGATGCGAACAATATACCAGGGTAGAGTAAAGCAGTAAGTGATCTCCCTATATACTCATGAGGTCTGCTCTTTTGGCACTTTTCTACCCGAAAAACAAGCCAATAATGGGATATGGGATAATATGATGGCAGAGACGTATCATACATAAACGAGGGTGGGGCGGAGAAACCAGAGTAAAGATGATGGGAAACCGACTGGGAGTTGAATCTCATTCTTCTGTCATTGCTTGGGAGCGAATGACGAGAGTTAAATGGCAGGAAATTCGAGAAATGAAGACAACAATTGTGAGATGCAATTTTATGACTATGCCAAGTTATAGAAAGGGGTCACCTTCTCGGACGTATTAAGAGACATGATGTGCGAGGAATGGAGGGAGAGCGATCAAGACCCGGCGAACGACCGTAAGATGCAGCAAGTTTCCTGAAGAAAGAGCGAACATCCCGAGAGGATATAGGATGACAATTCCCATTACGAATCTTCCTCAAGGAGTCATAAACCGGAAAGTACTGAGGCGAATCGTGGAGAACCACCGAGAGGCGCCATAGGATTACGTGAGACGAGAATATATTAGGTAATCAGACCTTTCGCTTGGATTCAAATCCCCTCCACAGTCTCCCCCACCTCGTGCGCCTCAGCTGCAGTCATTTATGGTACCTGACTGGTATCCTTAATAGCTGGATATGGTCAAATTGGACCACCTCCGACTAAACACCTCTCTTCGGCGTCTCTCCGCTCCCAATTCATCGGCAAACCCCTCTTGGGCCAAGAGCGCTCCGGATCCGGAGGGTGGCTCCAGCTGCTCCGGCCGCTCCGGAGCACTCCGGAGCGCTCGTGATCGAGCGATTGATTCTAACGAGCGCTCCTGCTCCTTGAGCTCCTACGCGATCCGGAGTAGGCCGTTTCTCCGGATCCCTCACGAGCGCTCCTTGAGCCAAGGGGGATTTTGCCGAGTTACCAATTCGCCGCACTACATGCTAATACCGCTACTCCTCGCAGGATACCGACTCCGTAATGCTGGGATACCACTTATTCTCGTTCGTTGTATGGATTTGCATGGACCCGCGGATGTCACGGAGGATCCCTTGCGCGAGCATTGATGGGCAGCAATAGAGGTCGCCTGCAGGTCCGTTCGCGTGGAATACGAGCAGGAGTTCCTCGGCGCACTAGTCGAAGAGTACTATCTGTAGAACGGTGAGTCTATGGATGTTAAATTTTTCCATGACTATCTTCCGATGAGCTAATGTGCGCGTTTAATCCGTAATGAAGGTCAGTGTGATCTTCCTATGCCCCCAGCCCACGCGACGGTCGGAGAACTAGTAGCTGCGGCGCTCTTGTCTTTGCGTTCGCGTTTACACCCGATGTTGAATCACCTGCGACCAACGGATACCTCTTCAGGTCAGGCTCCGCTCGCTCAACTGAGCAAAGTTCGTTGTCCCTGTACTTTCACGTTGTCGCCACTCCAACCCAGCGTTGCGTACTCAGTGACTCTAGATATACGATGTGAGTGCTCTCGCTAAGGATCGACCAGGCTCTGGATCTGACGTGCCTGTTATACCTCAATACGAACATCTGTTCTCGGTCGGTGAGATTTTTCTCAGAGTGAAAGACACCTCGCCTAACCCACTAGACTTGACAGGTCTTAATTTTCGAGGGATTTCCAGGGTGGCGAGTGGGTTAGGATATTCAGGGCAAGCTTGAATTCTTGAATGAAGTACGCATATCCCTCACTCTCAGCGTTCGTCTTTCTTCATTCGATTCGAAACTCGGGCATATACGAACATGGCCGAGGTTCCAATGATCGGATCGTGCTGCCGGACCCGCGAGTCACCTCGTCGAACTCTATTGCAGGTACGCTATTGAGGAAGGGTTCCGGTTGCGGATTAACATTATCTTTCGCACAAGGAAAGAGCGGGCTATATGGACGGGTGTCACATGGTGCGCCCGCATTGGCTGTCGAGCCTCAGAACCAGTTGTGGCCGTTGGATGATTCAGGTAAGGCGTTGTGGAACAATCCATAGAGTTCGAGTGGACGAATGCTGTAAATAAATCCGCTGAATTCACATGATATTAATCCTGTACCAGATTCGCCCACGGCCAGTACCGAGGACCTTCGGGAATAATAACCAATAGTAGCCCGGAGTCATTCAAAGTACCGTTTATAGTATTTATAGTGTGATATATTCCGAGTCGAAATCTCGAGGTAAGCTCGTGATGTGCGATACCGTTGACAGTTGAACTTGCTCAAGACCTCAGCAGACCTAAATGATTCCGCGAAATCCTCGATTGTTGTCTACTATGCTTATCCTTATTTTCAGTTATCTCCGCGACCCGTGTTCTTCCATCCCGGGGATCGAGGTGGCTCAAGCCACCGCGCGAACTTAATTCCATTGGAGCATTCGGCGTCTTCGCGTTAGAACATAAATCAATTTATTGATATTTTGTACCAAAACGCGTGAGGTACGACACAGTCCCAAAATACGGATACCCTGGTGTTGTAGTAACGTAACGATCCCCCGGAATGGGGCTGTGCTATTATGATCATTCGGCTAACCACCACACCCTTACCCTCCTCTCCGAACATTTGACGCTCTACCCTCCAATATTTGAGCTCCTCCCCAGGTCATCGAGGACCAAAAATAGCCCAGGTGCGCCGCGATGGGTGCGGGAGATGTGGTACCGCTGGTCCAATGTAGAGCAGGCCGCCTAGTATTCTCGATCGCAATATCACCTGGTGGCACACAGATTGTTTCCGGCTCGGACGATCGTTTTGTTCGCGTTTGGGATTTGAAAACTGGGGTCCTTGTTCTGGGACCTCTAATAGGCCATACCAACTGGGTCCGGTCAGTAACATGGTCGCCCAACAACGCTTGCATAGTCTCCGGCTCGGACGACAAGACCATCCGCATGTGGGACGCACACACCGGTGCTCCGATAGGCAAGCCGCTCACAGGACATACCGAAATAGTCTATTCGGTGGCTGTCTCTATGGATTGTACCCTCATCATCTCCGGTTCGCGGGACCAGACCGTCCGCATGTGGGACGCCCTCACTGGTGTTCCCATAGGTGAGCCGCTCAGGGGACATACCGGCGCGGTTCGTTCGGTCGGGATCTCGCCCGATGGAAGCTGCATCGCCTCTGGTTCAAAGGATAATACTATCCGGTTATGGGACGCACGCACTGGCGCTCCGATTGGTGCCCCGATTGGGGATTATTCCCATCGAGTCTTCTCGGTGGCGTTCTCGCACGATAGTACCCGCATCGTCTCTGGTTTAGGTGACTGTACCATTCGGATGTGGAATGTACGTACCGGAGATGCTATCGGGGAGCCTCTAAGGGGACACTCAAATTCAGTTCTCTCGGTCGCGTTCTCACCCGACAACACCAGGATCGTCTCCGGCTCAGCTGATAATACCATTCGCATGTGGGATGCAATCAACGGCGCTCCTATAGTCGAGCCGCTGAGAGCACATGCCGACGGAGTATGCTCTGTGGCGTTTTCGCCCGATAGCAGCCGCATTGTTTCTGCATCAGACGACGCAACCATATGCGTATGGACAACGACGCAGCGCGTGCCCTCGAGTCACCAGGAAGCTAGTGCCTTAGCAAGTGCTTTTTCTAAACGCTTTCCGTGGCAGTATCTAAACATGTCAATCCGATAGCATCTGTCCGCGTTTGATCCAGTTGTAGATCGCGAGGTAAGTGTTTCGGTCGTATGGGAGATTTATTGCAGTTCGTTGAAATAAAACACGACAGATTGCATCCCGGGCCAACGTAGCAATCAGTGGAAGAGTAAGCGCATCATCCCCTTATCTTATGGGTCGCTATTTAACCAGTAGAATCCGTTAGAGCTCCTCACCGAATGCGTCGACCGAGGTATTTGTGCGATTCTTCCTTACATACATTGCCTACTTGTGCTTATTCTTTTGAACCGCCAGATTGAACCCTCGTTCGATATGGTCACTAGTCAAATGGTAAGCCTATATACTACATTTATCCGCCGGTGTTGATATTAGGAGGTCTTTATAGTCGATCGAGGATATGTTCGAGTGTTTGATCAAGCACGGATGCCTTGATCTCACTTCATCCATCGATACTAATCAGACATCCCCTAACATTATTGCGTCTGGCGGTTTCGGCGATGTGCGACGTTTGGCAATGGCAGACGGAACTTCCATCGCGCTCAAAACGCTTCGGTTATACATATTACAAGAGCACGGAGACAAGGCGATAAAGGTGATTTCTACCTTGCTCTACATCTACCGTTATTCATACTGAATGCCTGAATGCCTTTCAGCGTGCTGTTCGCGAGGTGTACGTTTGGTCAAGACTTCGTCACGTCAACATCCAAGAACTGTTGGGCGTTGTCGTATATCAGGGAGGTTTAGGTATGGTATCCAGGTGGATGAACGAGGGGAACCTGCACAAATACATCGCTGCCCACCCCGACGTGGAGCGTCACCCTCTGGTATGATTCTACTACCCTCTGCTTCCGCCATCTGACAAGATTTTCGCAGTGTGTTCAGCTCGCCTCGGGTGTGGAATACCTTCACAGTATTGGAATGGTATGTATAGCCTCTATTTTGTTATTATAATTCAGCACTAACACGGAGTCCATAGGTTCATGGAGACCTCAAAGCGGTGCGTCTTTCAGTAATCAGATGGCTATGTTACAATATCTGAGTCTGCTGAAATACTTGTTTTTAGATCAATGTGTTGGTGTCGGATGAGGGCATACTTAAGATCAACGACTTCGACTACGCGATGCTGCCTGATGCGTCGCTTCAATTCTCTGCGACAACTAGACCCGGTGGCGGAACAACACGGTGGATGGTGGGTTTTTGGTCTGAGGCTCAGCCCATTGCTCAACGAATCTTGCCAGGCACCTGAGCTCTTCCAGCCAGAGATCGAGGATGAAGACGATTCCAAAGGCAAGAATCATAGTTCTGTCACGAGGAGCCAGCATACTGACGTATATGCGCTCGGAATGGTGGGTCCATACCGATGTGGATATCTATACATATGAAGTTGACTACGATTTCACCAGACCATGCTAGTAAGTGATCGCGTTATGGTGAATGATCCTCCAATCTAAGATCATGTAGGAAATCCTGACTGGCAGCGTACCTTACGCTGAGTACAAACAGGACATGGGCGTCCTTCTCGCTATTACCGCGCAGCGGCCTCCAAGGCGCCCAACGAAATTATCGTTGCCAAACGCGATAGTGGAGCCAATGTGGGCGCTTCTTCTCACTTGCTGGGATTATGACCCATCCGTTCGACCGGACGCTGCGTCGGTTTCGACCCGAGTGGGTCTTCTTACTCGCTTCTAATGTTTGCACTGAATGACTCGTGTTATATCCAGTTAAAATCTCTTGCAGTTGGAGTCGCACAATTCCTCGAGATGATCGAGTAAGCTACCTTTCTTGGCCATAGCTTGTGCGCGTGTATATTCATGTATCTCATCTCTCGCGTTATGTTTTTGTATTCCTCGCTTTCTCGCCCACATACTTAATTTTCCGTAACCTATCGCCAGTCTATCGTAATTTTTGATTAAGCTCGCGGCACTGCTTTATGTTCAAATAAATACTGAACAGCTGAAGGACGGTTTGTGAGTAGTGTCCCGAGCGTGGCGGCGAGCGTAAAAGCTCGTCGCGTTCGCATCGATGAGTGTTATCAAATGACCGAGAGAAACATTCTCAATTTTCCCTGCTTTGCGGCGGGTTATGTTTGAATCTGGGCTACATTTTATATGTGACGATGAATTAGCGGTCCCAGGTTCTGACTTCTTCCAGCAGCTGCCAGCCGACTGACCGAAGCTTTTTAAGTTCCACGTACTTGGAATCTGTGAGACTACAGTGATCTACCGGGAAGTGAAACACTATCACGTGGCGAAACAGTTGTCACAAAATGAATGAGATTTTGCTCCACCAATTACACTTTTGTTTGACAACTTATTTATATTAAGAAGGCCCCACACCGGCTATCCCGAATAGTGATTTATACACGTTGGGTCTACATTCTATTAGATCTGGAGGCAGTGTTTCGCCGCGTGATAGTGTTTCGCTTCCCGGTAGATCACTGTAGCCATCTTTGTCTCGAACGAAGAGGATATCAAATGTAGCTAAGAGAGTGATATTGTTGATGAAAAGGGATAAACTAGAGCGCCCGGGCATAGTGACATTGTCACCATTCTCGAGGTCTTGTGTCGACAACCTCTCGGCCTTAGCCCTGCATGGTTCGCTGATGTTTGGGAACCACGTCGGGTCCGGTCATGTAGTCAATCCCCCGGAGTTTACACCTCCGATGAGAAAAAATGACTGAGCTAGGCGATCACGAAAATTTGTGACATTGTGACATTGTGACAATGTCGCCATGC